>UELV01137628.1:0-31128 GCA_900490015.1 Megastigmus stigmatizans
CATTAATCGCTATAAAAAAAATATCATAATCACAACAAACAGTTATTTCTTACAATGAAGTTAGGTTATCTTAGATGTATATACATTTAGAGGATACTTACAAGTAAATAAGGGTTTCAGGAACATGTAATTGTACCGCGTTAGAAATTCTTCCATCTCTGTATACTTTTATATTATTGCTATAAATCAACACAATTTCGAGAGCTTAAAAGCGGGCACGACTATGCACGTACTATACGGCGTGATATTTACTTCATGCGCTTACGAAGCTATGGTGCATCAGACGCCGCAATAGTACGTAGCGCTGCCGCGCTTTTTTTTTTGAAGGGATCCTGTCCGGATTGGTAGCGGAGAGCTCCCAATTTGAGAGCTCTGCTACCTCAATACAACCGTCGCTATTACACACGGCACTTGGTGGCTCTCCGCTCACAGTCCGGACGGCTCCTGTTCCAATTTTTTCTCAGTGTAGTAAGTCCTGATGAATGCAGCAGAGTGTGCTGAAACATCGACGAGATAAAATAATACCAACAGTTGATCGACATATTATTATCGACATTTCAATCTTTCTACAAAACTAGTACCTGTAATAAGTATAAAAAGATTAATATTAAAAAAAAAATGAATTTCATACTTTGAAAACTTTATTTATAATATTATCTTTAAAGATAACGAAAGAATAATGCAAATTAATATTTACACGACCGGGGGTCCACATCTTATCAACTAATTCGTAAGCGGACTACTAACAAACATTTTTGTACTTTTCCTAAATATCACGTTCCAAGCCCTTTGATTCTAATCGAACTAAAACGTGAATCCCCGCAGCACCCGTATACGACAATCCCTGGCGCGACTTTTTCAAAGTGCCGTGCACTTAATGGCGTAGCTACGTGTCCCAGGTAAAATCCAAGGCAAGGACTCGCGGAGCCATCCAAAATTCTCCGAGAAGACCGAGAGATAGAGGGTATAGCGCTAGACAGCATGAGAAACCCGTAAGAGAGAGAGAGAGAGAGAGAGAGAGAGAGAGAGAGAGAGAGAGAGATATCAGAGAATCTCGTTTCGTTCAGTTTCCTTAGACGGTGCCCGCGTGTGTTCCCTACGCTGGAACTTCCTCTCGCAGGTCCATCGATAAAGCAATCCACCGGCAATCTGCCAGCGTAGAATATTCCACGAAAGTCGAGAGTCAATTTGCCAGGGCCGGAGGAGAGATGCCGACTATCCCCTTGCCTCACTTTCTCTGCATATGTATAGCAGAGCCTCGCATGCTGCGCCCTGTATAGATATGTGTCTTTGTGTGTGTGTGTGTATGTATGGAGAGGCGAGCCGCCGGCGCGCCTGTCCCCGTGTGGAAGGAATGCGATCATACGAGGCGCGCGCCACGAATAATGACGTCTATCGCCTGCAACTTGAATGAGAGATCCTGTTGTATCGCTTCCTCATCCTCAATAGAGCCCAGATGCTTCGCACTCGTGCTCCAAGCCGATTTATATGTGCATTTTCAGATTTTCAAAAACTTTTTTGATTTCTTATTTATTTGCAAAGGTCCGACCGCCTTGCCCTTTTTAAAATTTTGTTATCTTTCTTTATTTTCTATAGATATTTCAAGAGTAATGAGTCAATTCTAGAGCAGTCAGATTCAGTTATTATTTTAAAGTTAGAAATTTTCTTTTAATAAGATCTAAAAATTCAAGTACAAGGCTTGAGGATATGTTTTTTGTGAACAGCTGTCTACACGATTATTTTGGAGTCCTTGAGTAAACATGACGATATCTGTATTCGCTCGTCTCACAAACACTAAAGCCAGATTATCATTCACGATCACGTTCGCTTGTTAGTACAGAATGCGGAATCCATAACTAACGCGAGGAATAACGATGCCTTTTCTTTCGCCCGAGAAAGGAATGAATCATTATATTTATAAACGAAAAAAAAATCAATATCAAAGGTGCACGAAATCTACTCATTACGCTTAAGTAAAATTCGCGCGGCAAGGCTACTAAAAAGTTTCTAACACGAGCAAGAAGTTAGTTTTCCAGAAGTAATTTTAATTGTGCACCGTGTAAAAGCGTGCTTTCCTCCTTAATCATAATAAAGTTTAAGTAGCTTAATCTTGCAGCCACAATTTAATAAAAACCTTAATGGGACGGACGATAAAAAATAAATTCTCCGTTTATATAGAAGTAGAGCGTTAGAGCAGGATCCTTAGCTAAGCTCGACCAAAAATGGCACTATAACTCCAGGAAGATAAACATTAACGAATCCCTTCATTTCTGGAAAGGAAAAGGAATTTAACGAGCCACTTAAGCTCAATAGCAGATACAAACGATTGCCTAATTCTCGCGGCGCCCCTGTAATTGCCTGCGAACTCCAAGGACTCCTCACTTTCTCTCTCTCTCTCTCTCTCTCTCTCTCTCTCTCTCTCTCTCTCCTACTTCCTCGTAATACTTGTCCCTCGAGCAAGTGTTTCGTCGAGTCGTGTGTGTGTGTGTGTGGGCGAAATTGAGACGTGAGCCGTTTAAGTCGAGAGTCGAGCGCGAGCGTGCACACGAGTCTCCGGACGACGTAATTAGTAATCAAATAAATAAGGCTCCGCTCGAGAATCCGTTTCGAGAATTACGCCTGCGGCGTCCTTTTTCCTGCGCATTTATACGTATATGTACAACCTGTATGCATACGTATAGAGCACATGGCTGGCTGGGATCATTTATTTTTGCGGCGAGACCCGGGTGTACATTAAAGCGCAGCTACGTGAGCTGATTTCTCGCGTTGTTGCTTAGATTTTGAACGCTTGCGAAAGCTCCGTGTGCAACTATGTGCGAACTCGAACTGAAAACTTATTTCGATTTCGACTTTTGAATTTCCGATACGCGCACATGCACAAGGAATGTCTGCCGAGCTATGGTTATAGCTGGTTTTTAAGAATTGACATTTGCAATTTATTGTATTCTCTTAGGAATAGACTACGTAGATTCGATTTGTCGTACATATATATGTATAATGGAATCAGAACTTTGTTAGTTCGGTTTGCAGCGAGAGTTGTTAAATTTAAATTATTCAGTTTCTGCTCCACTGCTCTAAGCTAGCTTTTGTATCATGAAATATTAAACAATTCCTCGAACTACTGGCCAGTTTTGAGTGTAAAAAAAAGAAGGAAACGACAGGGCGAAGAGTTTGAAAGCTTTTAAAATCCTGTGTATTCTCTGTTTATTGATGAAATCTTTATTTATAATGCATGTTATACGATCGGAAAGTTGGTTTGTGCAACTATGCCTCCTATTCGACGGCGGATAACTTGGGAAGTTTTTAATATATCCTTTAACGGATCTGCAACATGGAAATGAAACTTTTTATTACATTTTAAAGTACTCATCTTCGGTCATGATAGATACATTTTCTTCGAAACAACTGTGGCGGTTATTCTTCGGTTTGTGACTTATGTCTGGTATATTATCGATGGTTTTATCTTGTACGGAAAATCAACGTGCAATGTGGATGCCAACGACACATGTATTTTGGAATCAAAATTGGCACCTTAGCGGCTTACGCTAACGTATAGCGCTTGTCAATAAGTACATTTAAAAAGAAAATAGATCTAAGGAAACTGAGATATACCATTTTAAGAATTGAAAAAGCATAGGTAGTATAATCTATAGACATATTAGAAAATTAGCAGAAGCATTCCGGGTTCAGTCAGCTTTCGATATCCATAAATTTACTTTTTTATAAGTTGCTAAGATGTCGGTTTTGAGGCCAAAATGCACGTGTCTTTAACATTTTCCGTCTTTTGTTCTGTGGCTCCAGATAAGAGTTTAATGAATTGATACACGCCGAAGTAATTAACTATGCTTCGTATAAAAAGTATTTTTTCAGAATTGATGTCTGACTAGACTCGCATTTTTCTACTTGGACAAACTTAATGCTCAAACCTTTTAAAACCAAATATATTCTACTGATTTTTACGAATTCACTATTAATCAAGCAAACATATCAGATCTTCAATTTTTCAAATTGTATCTCTTCAACATCTAAACCGATCTCGTCACGAGAAATCAAGCTTCATACTTTTCTAACAAACATAGCCAAAGAAGAAAAGCAGAGAACAAAATCCCAGGAAGTAAAACTCGCACAAGGTCTCAAAATACGCAAAAAGGGATTTGGCTGCAAATGACTCAGCGTCCCTCGTCACTTGTCGACTCTCTCTCCTTTCACTCCTCGCATCCCAACAGCAAAAAGCCGGTGCAATCGATCAAACGCCTATATATGCACGCGTCCGCGACTTTGAAAAAAGTGCGCGTAATTAGAGTGTGTCTGCTCTTTCTCCTATGCTCGCGTTCACAGCAGCTTCCGAGATAGTAATTGAAAGTATAGGCGACGTATATATATTCAGTGCACTGGTCAGCGTGACTCGTTCGTAAATATCGTATAGGAACGTCAGCCCGGAAAATCCACCGGCTAAGTACGTTTGACCGTTGGCCATTGTTTCGTTTTGCGAGGAACGGGATGTACGCGAATTTATATGGAAATTCACGCAACGCTGCCTCCCCCGACTTTCTCAGTCGCTGCTGCGCAGCTTTTAGTCCAGGAAAAAAGTACGTTTGCATTTATATATATATATATATAATTGTATCGGAGGAGCTTGATAATCCACTTTTCGTTTCCTTTCGCTCTTTTCACTGATTAACAGAAACTTTTCACCTCTTTTTTCAGCGGGTCTTTTTGAACCAATGCTCAACGGTACGATTAGCTTAATGAAGCTCGCTTTTTTTTGGTTATGTATGATCGATTCTTATTCAACTATTAATATAACCAGTGTCGAATTATAAAGTCTACACTCTATAGCGAATGAATAATAAGAAATGATGATACTGACCGTACAAATTAAATGTTAATGCTTTTTTAATTTGAAAAAACATATAGGTCATATTAATATTTTATTTTTTGATTGTTTCGTAATAAATAAAATATTTATTCGGTGAAAGAAAATTACAATATTTCTTACCAGGAATAAGTAGGTTTTCGGATTATCTTTATTACTTTATCATCAGCATTTCTTAGAAGATTTCAATTTTGCAATTTTGATCTTCTGCATAAATTACAGATATTTTTATAAAAGTAGGTTGGCATTTTTCCTGCTAGATCAGTTAGCTTAGCAATTAAAGAAAAAACCTTTCCTCAATATAAGACTTCAGCCAAATCCATACTTTAATTAATTGATCATATACATCTATTCAAAACATTGTATACTATATCCTTTAAAGCTAAACCAATGAAACTTTTGTGTATGGCAGTAACATATTACCAATATAATAAAAATAATGACAGAACGCATTTACCAAAACAACTGCACATTGAGCAATGCAATAATCGCCGTTTCCATTCATACGAAAACCGCGACAAATGCACAAGGAAGTTGATTGTCCAGTCCACCGAAACATTTTACAACAGCTGACAATACAGAAATTAATTTTACGTCTGTCTATTGGATCTCCCTCTTTCTCTAGCGACTTTTTTATAGTCGCAAGACACGACGATAGCAGAGGGAGACTACACGCGCGTACATAAAAAAAAGAAAAAAAGACGTGGTGAACTACTACAGTCAGTTCCGTTGGTCTGTCGATATATGGCTGTCGATGAGCATGCTCGCGAACTCCGTGCGTTTTTCCTCTCTAACGGACAAGGCAATACGTGCTTACCGTTAAAAACGTGACTTCGATCCGAGGGCTCATCTCACCGAGGGACTCGGCTTTCCGTAAAATTTTCTTCACGGCGCGGCCCTGACAACTGGCGTACACCGACCGCGCCGCCGCGGGGATTCCGTCAGTCGCGCGGTGGCGGCTGCGCGAGCAAGGAATATAATGGTCTCAGCCTGGAGAATCCATCGAGCATCTGCGTCCGAGCTTAACGGCAAGAATATACTTTTTTTTTCCTCTTTTTCTCTACTCTTTTTTTTCGCGTAACGATATACCCGTGATTTTACGAGGAGGGAATATTAATTGGCCATGGCCTGTGAGCTATGATATTACTCGTTTAATTTGGATGGATATTTATGGGACATCGGTTACCAGTTTGGATTGTTTAAAAATAGAAAACTTCGAGATTTTATAGCGAGAATCGCAAGTTATCATATATTGCGGTACGATCGTTTCCTTTTGAATTATGAAGAAAATACAAAAGCAAAATCGTTAGTTAATTTCGATGTAACTGGTGCACAAGCATCCCGTATCGCACGTGACATTCTAAAAACCTTCAACTGTACATTAGAAAATTATTGTCACAGCTAGTATATGAATATATAAATATTCAAATTCCATCATAAAACCGTATTCAGATCGATGGGAGAATGGAATCACATAGGATGTAACCCTTGCTACACGTGGAATATCGGCGACAAAAAAATCGATGAGCAGTATAACCCTTTTTTTACCTCCTTGTAAACGCGGATATAACCGTCTTGTGAATAATTTAAAGGACATTCGATAAATTCTCGTGGTATGGGGTTATATTTTGTTTGCATTTGAATTAGAATACTTTGCGTTATGTATATGTGACGCGACGAGCCACTCGATCGACTTTCGTTCTCCCATAAACTCGAGGAAGACGCTTTATCGAGCTTCTCGCTTCATCGAATCGCATAATATTTAACAGCCAGTCACCAATAGCCCCTCGAACCACCTATATACAGTCGCCATTTCGATCATCCTCTCGCGGCGGCTCTTCTTCTTTTTTCCCGTGTTCGCGTCGCGCTCTCCTCCTTGTACGTAACCTATCGCGGTTCTACAAAATCCATCGCAAATATTTGCTCCCGCTAGCGCGCGCGTGACACACACCTCCAAAAAGTCATTTCCCGCATGCGCGCAAAACTACTGGCGCTATTTCATGCCGCGAACGACCTGGACAAAAGAACGGACGTGACGGAGAGAGAGAGAGAGAGAGAATAAAACTCACCGCGCGCGCAAGATTCCAGAGAAAAGTTTTTCGTATTTTTCCGCGGGGCCCAAGACAAATAAGAAAAAGTTGTACAAGCAATGAAGGGGTGGATAGAAAGAGAGAGAGAGAGAGATAGAGAGAGAGAGAGAGCTGAGCGGTCACGACTGCAAATCTCGCGTTACCCAAGCCGCGGGGCAACGAAAAACCACCTCTCGTAGATTTTCGTTAAACGTGTATGCAGACCGCAGGAATTCGTTTGATTTCACGTCCGAATAAATATTTTTCATTGCGTGCGCGCTTCGATAAATTCCGTACGATGTTCGCGAATTATACGGTGTGTGTAAGCGGTTATATATAGCTTGCATATAATCGGTTGCATTTGCCGTAGTAATTGTTATCGTTACTTTGTCGGTAGCGAGGTAGTAAACCGATAATGTCGACCCGTAAAATTCAGTTTCTAACGTAAACAAATGAATTTTTAATTGGACAATAACACTTTGGAGTACACGCGCGCGCAAAAGTGGATTACATAAGTTTAACCAACTTTGCTTTCAATACGACAACTTTAAGTAAAATTTAATTAATCGCGCGACCCCTCAAGTAATATAAACGGCTACATCATTATAAATTAACACGAATATTGGTTCGGACCTATTCCCCGATGAAAATTAAATACAAATTAATTTATGTGTACAATTAAGGTTCTAATACCAATGTTAAATATGGTTTTGCACCGATTCATTATTAATTGGAATATGAGATGAGCTGCTAACTATAGACAGATAAAAAAAATCAGATCAATAATCTTGCACAAAGTATAAAAGTTTATTTCGTCAATTATTCCCTAATTTCAGCGACTCACAGGTTAATCCGATTATGACAAGAATAATTCAATCTCATTTCGACAACAGCAACGATAATCTTATTATTGTAAGACACAACGGCTCGTGCATTTTCAAAATGAACGTTATCCACGAGCAAATATCGCGGGCAACATCGACTATGCACGTCCGGTAATAGTATCAGTCGTCGAATCAACGTTTAAGAACTCTGACCCAGTGTACTGATGTATCCCCTCCCCTGTCTCTCTCTCCATTTCCCTCAAATTATCCGCTCTCCAGTCTCGTGATTCCGGTTAAAATGTCAGGGCAGGCTGCCAGGCACGTTGCGCCGCTTTATTTACTTAGGCTATATAGGTCTGCGCGACGCCGACGGTGGTGGGATCAGGGCAAATGCACGCCGAGAGAACCTTAACAAATCTCTCCCTCTCTCTCTCTCTCTTCTTTAGGGTAGCGAAAATCCCGCGTTGCATCCGCCTCGAACTTCAGCGCGAAAAGTTCAACCTACCCGCGCCTCTCGTATACACGTATATATATATACATACGCTTGCAGCGCGAGGCTATTTGTATTCTTCAAACGCGACCAGCGAAAACGTCTCGTTCCTCGTACTTTTCTCTCTCTCTCTCTCTCTCTCTTTCTCCCTCTTCTTTCTACCTTGCCTTGCCTTCGATTTTGTTCCGCGCGTCTAATTTCGCTAAAGTCAGACTGTATATAGGTGCGCGAGCTGCTGACGCTGTCGGTTACCACGACCCACCGAGCTTCCACATTTTACCCGATGTTGCTTTCTGTTCAATACCTATTATTATGCCACTCGATTGCCCGTATGATTCACCGCTACTTCAATTTATATCTGCCTTGCAATTTTGAAATTTATCCTTTCGGAGTAGTAAACAATAATGCGAATATATTACAAATGCATGTAGTAAAATAACGGCTTGCAAATACATCTTCTCAAATTTGATAAGAGGTACAATTAATAATAAGCGTTAAAAGTCAGTCCTATTATTATAAACTTGATCAAAGTATAAGAAGAATAAAATTGAAAACATTATGAATGAAATAAAAGCTTTATTAAATTGAACTCCCTGGCGCTCGTTATGCGAGTCCCGTTTTACGAGAATAATTTGATGAACCATTATTATTCAACCATTAACATGATGACCTCATTATGCGCTGAACATTTATATTCGCATTTAAGTACACTGGCCCCTATTTCGTAACGCGAAATTGGGAAATCTTCATCCTACCAACGTAATTAAATAACCGAACGAACCCTTAAAACAAAAAAAAAAACCTTTACTTCCATCAAGTAAAATAATCACTCTGTGAATTCACCTCGGTGAAAAATCACATTATCACCCTATCCCCTTCTCATAAAGCAACGACAGTCGGCACATCAAGTCACCTCGCAAACAAAGCTCTTTGACACGTTTCTGCCTCCAACGATAGAAAAAAGAAAAATAGTCTACCAACACTACGAGGAGCGCGCACAATATTTACGTCGGTCGATATACGCGCGTCCAGAAAGAGCCGATGTCCCGTGCACACACGACGCGTAAGCTTGTAAATCAGTTACTAATACGAATCTCTATATTTCGGGTGGAGGCCGTGCGCGACGCGACGTCGCGAGCGTGAAAAGGGTCTGCCTCGGGAATGCGCATTCAAATCCGTATAAACGTCAGGGCCATTTATACGAAGGATAGTTTATATGAGCGGACTCTCGTCCACTCAGCGCTGGTGAAATATTGCTGGCGAGACGTCGCGACAGCTCGACGCGCGCGTATATATATATATGCGATTGAGTTCGCTGCAGCAGCGCGTGTACCGGCGCACCAGGCCAGTGACGCTGATAGCGAGATTTTTTCTTTATTTTTCTATTTTCGTTTATTTATTAATCTTTTTTTTTATGAACGAATGTATGAAAATTGCTTGATGCTTTTGCCTAAGCCGGTATATATGGCGTATAAAAATTTTTGTGAATGTGATGTGAATGGGTTGCTTTTTCGGCGCTTTTGAGTAATTGATGATGTTCGCGGGGGATAATGAGGACTGTTTGTTTTACGTTTAGAGCTTGGATTTGGAGATATAGCTGTAAAGCTGGTACACGTTTGATGGACCACGGGATTTTTTTGCGAAACCCGTAACTATTTGAAGTTTTAGACGTGCGTTGGTAAGGGCACGGAACCATTATTACTAAGAATTTGAATGCGATTCTAAGCTCAGTTATTAGAAATATTATCTGATAATTACATCCAGCTAGTGCATTTAGATAATCAAAGATTAAACACACTTCCCTGCTAACACACCACTTCGGGCGGTACGTCAATAAACGCGCTAATAGCATCATGTGCTGTTTGAACTTTTTGAGGGTGTGCTTTCAATCCGACCCCCCCTCCATCCATTTAAGCATGCATAAAATTTAGCGAAGGCGTTCGGCGAAAAGCACGCGAGGGTATCGTAAATGATATTGTTATAAATGAATTTTATCGTGACTCGTTATCGGCTTAGTCTAGTGTGCGTGTTGACTCTTGTTTCAAAACATATTGAACGTAAAACAGAAAACTATACTGAATTATGTACATGCATTACGGGTTTAATTCCAGGATACAATAATCTGCGTGCACACGCGCACCAAACTACATATATGCAGCATGCATGAGCTGCTCTTTTGATCATCAAATTATATACTTGCATTAAACCGTATTATATCATAATATGTAGTTGCGAGTGCAAGTCTAGGTTCGCAGTTGTAAACGTGTTGTGATTAAAAATAAGTTGGATTACATCAAGTCTGCTCGTGTTTCTGATAACTTGATGATCATTATGGTATTAATGATCATCAAAGTGTATAGTTATTATCAAAAGCTTATAATCGTTTTTTTCTATGCGCGCTTTTAAATTTCTATTTATGTATCAGTACATTTTATTATACTATAGAAAACTCTGAAAAGTAAGTAGATGAATACCGTTATTATCATATCTGGTACTTTAGTTATTTTTAACGCAACTAGAAATAGAAGAGAGTCTGCAGTTAGGTTAAAATTTAGTTCACTTGACGTGCGCAAGTATATCATACGAGTAATGTGTACTTTTCTCCTAAGAGCATAAACGGATCTTATGCATGCCTCCACATAAAATGTAAATGCTGAAAAATTGTGCAATTTCGGTATCTTACTGTCAGCAAGGAAGATATAAATTCTTCTCAAAACTTATGCTGATATATAGCAATAACAATACGCAATAATGTATTAAAAAAATTTTACTAAGAAATCCGATAAATATTACTCGTACGTAAAATTATTGCTGAGGATTAAATGATGAAGTTTAAACGAGAAAAGCTAAAAGGTGAAATGGGAAATTGTACTGAAAAGGCGTTACGTTAAATCTGAAGCACTTTGTTAAAAGATATTCTATGAATGATTTAACAACTATAAAAAATACTCGGTTAGAAGCATTATAATTCCGGATACTTTATAGATGAAGAATCTTCCTAGAAATAAAAAGTTCCTTGATCAGTGCACTTCAGTCAACCCCATATATTTCCTTTGATCTTTAATACCTTCGATGTTATAAAAAGTTTGAAAAATATGTATATCGACTATTGTCTTTTTTATTCTCCGCTCTCTCATCTACTATATAAATCCTGGTGTACCTTGAATATTTAACCAACTTATTCAAAACAATCTCTCTTGTTTTCAAGCGTAGAAGGTTTTTCGAAAAAGATGTATCTACGATATTTTTATTAAAAGCTTTTAAGGCACACTCGACAAAATTTTGAATTAAAAATTCTGAGAAATACTTTCAAACCCGAAAACTGATATCGTCGTACAATACTCAAACTATGATTATTTGCGCAGCCTGCACTCGAGTTGTCTTCGTATTCTCAACATTACATATTTATATTGCTAAAATGACAAAAAGTATGTTTGTTGTTCCCAACAATCTAGAAAACGTGAAACTGTTATCTACAGATGCAGCCAAACAAAAATAACCGATCTATTTCATCGCTTTGTGCGTTTATTTCCCACAGACATTGACCGAGCTTTATTGTAGATCACGACGGAATACGGGACAGCGAAGAAAAAAAAGGCAAAATGTTCGGCATTTGAAATTCAAAAGGTTGATATGTTCTCGCCGCCTCTATAACGGTCAATCACTTTCGCGCCGTAGGCTAGGGCGCATCATCGATGTTGGGTTATTTTGTCATAAACTGGCCACGCACTAATTGGCCCGGAAGGAACCGAATTACACGGTTATCTGGATCATCCAATATATTTCCAATCAAACGCTTAGGAAGAAACCCGTTGTTTTTTTAATCAGTATTGATAGCAATTTTCTCGGTATTTGGCCGCGTCAAACATTTTGGGCGTTATTGGATCAACAGCTATTTGTTCGTTATTTAATAGTGTTATGAAATAGGATCCGCTTGTGTAAAGTTTTTTGACTTTTTTTAACGCACGGAAATGATTTATCGTGATTACATTCACAGAATTTAATGAGTAATTCAAAAAATATTTCATTTATATTAGGTAGTAATAATATTATACTATTTTCATTATCATTTCTGAATGCAGTTGATTTCCGCTAAAGAAATTCACGCGATCGCCACTTTATAAAAATATAATATTAAAGGTATAAGGAGCTGCCGTGACGATGTCGTTCGAACAGTTTAAGTCTATGAAATGAATGGGTTAGACTTGAAAAGATTTCAAATAATATTACTATTACTACTCGATAAATAATTTATACTAAAATTCAATTGTAAAATCACGTTATTTTTACTAAATTCTGTTCGAAATTGTAAGTTAAGAAAATCACCCAATTGGCAAAATGCACAGCAAGTGCTACCAACGGAAGGTATCCGATAAAATAGGGATGAAATGGTCCATCGCAAAGTGGCTTTTGCAATTCCATCAGGTGCAAAACATTTTTTACTTTATACAAAAAACTATGTGGATCTCTTAAAATTCCATCACTCTCAACCTTTACTACAACCAAAAAACAAACAAAAATCCTTGTGTCGCTATCAAGACTGCACCAATCACTCAATAACCGCGCTGTTTCACCAATGCGCATATTTCGAACGACAGTCTAGCACTGCACGTGAACTAATCAAATCGAAACCTAAAAACAACACTTTTTTTACAAATCGTCATCAACAAAGGCACGTAGAAAAAGAAGAAAGGAAAAAAAAACAAGCCAAGATACGTAATCCCGCGCGTGCACGCGAGGCAAAATCAGCGCAGGAGAAGCAACAGAGGCGCATATTCGAGACCATTAAAAATTCGTATGCATAATCGAGCGCCGCGCGCTGCCGTGGAAATCCTCTCCTCTCTATACTCGCGCAGCCTCTATACACGCGGGCAAATGCATTTTCCATCGAAATCCATACAGCGAGATGCGAGTTTTTTTAAAAAATTCAGGGTGATCGTTGCGTGCGCGCTTTCGTGACATAAAGACTGTACGCGCACGTCTAGGAGAGGGAGAGAGCGAACGCGAGTGTCGATTTATTTCGCGAGGGAGATAAAGAGAGGGAGAGAGAGAGAGAGAGAGACAAAAAGTCTGCCTTTGCCCGATACTCTGGGCTCCGCGTAAATAGCATGAAACTCGGTGTGGATGCTTTCATCCCTTCCGCTCTGTGTGCGATAAGGTTTAAAGAGGAGTAGACGACGATGCGTCGACCTATCGATTCGCTTGTTTGTTGCACGCTTCTGTGTCTGCCTGCCTGTATCGCCCTTCTCTTTCTTTTTTTTTGTTTTTTTTTGCTTCTTCCCCTTTCCTCTCGTGTAATCTCGCGAATAGCTGCGCGCTGCGACTCTCTTTTTCGTGCTTTTCGCACAATATCGCTCCGGGTATATCGAATGCAGTTATCGATTCATTGAATTTTGAAAAAATCTTTTCGTTCCTGCAGCAATATTTTAAATTATATTATAACAAGATGGTTTAATATCGATCGGCATAAAAGCATTGGCTGATCTTGTAGTGAAAATCAATACAAGTATGTGCCAAAACCAACATTGCCTTAATTCAGTGAATATTCTGGATAAAAAGCGAATTTCGTATTAAATGTAAAAAGTCCACGGACAAAATAAATATTTTAATTTGATTATAGTATTTGCTTTTGTACTATTAATATGATTATGAATAAAAAATAACTCGTCGGAATGTAATGACCTTGAAGCACATCTAATCAACCATTGTATTCGTATCTTTGGTGCTATGTTGTATACATAAGTAGTAAGTCCCGCAACTAATCAGACGCGTAGCTGCACATGTTCGAATTCTTGGGAATTCTGACCGCCCCGGCATTGAGACTTCATATGAAGTCATAGAACTCGAGTTGAACTATGCGTCACCGAGATACTTTA
Organism: Megastigmus stigmatizans; assembly: GCA_900490015.1. Lineage (NCBI taxonomy): Eukaryota > Metazoa > Arthropoda > Insecta > Hymenoptera > Megastigmidae > Megastigmus > Megastigmus stigmatizans. Next base: position 14,136 of record UELV01137628.1, read on the forward strand.
TGCAGGCACATATACGGATTATAATCCCATGGTTACATACAATAATTGTGTTACGGGAAAGTCTGTATGGTAAAGGGAGAAGCTTCTTTCTCTACGTACAGAGATCTATATTTCAAAGAAAATTTCCGTGATTCATTTATGGGATCTAATACTGTATTCTGGCTCTTAGACATTTCCAAAAGAAGTTTCGCCGATGCTACTTTGTTTATATCCCCTCCTCCACCCACCCCACCCCAGCACCGAGTGTTGCCCTACTTTTTCGCATCTTTGAGCAGCTAATTTATTTCGATGCGATAAAAAGTTGGGGGAAATTAATGTAACGCGATCGTTGAAGCTTACTTCTCTCGCTTCCTAGGACATCACATTCATCTAGGAAATAATGAAAAGATGCGTAATAGCTCTTTCCGTCACACTTGACAGCCTGCGCGTATTGAAGGATCCTTTACATAAAACTTAATTGCTCCTGTCATAGCTCTAACTATCCTCGATGCTATCCAATCCACTTCAAATAAATGAATGAGTTAATGCGTACAAGCAATCTGAAGAGTTCGCCATTGTCACACTCCACTTCAGATCAAACGCAGTCACACACGCGCGCGCACAGTTTCCGCTACACAGCTACACACACACACACACACACACACGTGCTCCACGAAGGCACGGGGTGCGCGTTTCCGTGGTTTCTGGCTTGTTGAACTTCCCTCCTCCTCTAAACTCCATTGCGCACGAACAATTGTCTGCGGGAGGAGCAACCTCCTCCGACTCGTACACCTTCTTATCGACGGCTCGCCTCCGCGAAAGTGAGTGAATTTCCGACAATTTCGGGGGGTTGGCGAGGACGGGGGAGGGGGGCAAAGTTTGTCGCGCACCGGATATGAAGCGGCGCGCTGCTTCTGCTCGCCCGAGCGAAATGAAACTTTGCCGCAATGCGACTATATATGTATATATAGAGCGCAGTTTTTGTCCTGTCGCGCGTCCACAAGGAAGTCTTTTTTTTTCTTAGAGAGGTAAAAAATTTCGATGTATAAGGTCCATTGGTCGCGAATAGTGTGGAGAGGAAAAACTTTAAGACTTTCGGGGTGGGGTGTCTGTGATCCGAAGCGGTGGTGAGTTTTACATGTCCGCGTGGGTGCAGGCGTGACCTGATTTTCTTCCTAGTAACTTGTAAACTTCCGCAATTTTTAGTTGCGCAGGGAGGAGGATAGGAGATGGATAGAAGGTCAGGAGACTCGTGCGCGAGGTGACTTTGTTTAATGCGTCCACTTTGTATGTGTGCATCAGCTTGTTTAGGGGCGAGTTCTCTTTTGTTAGCTATAGTGCGGTAACGCGCGATTCGCTTAAAAACTGAAAGGTCTCGGGGTACGGTATTGTAAAGTTGCCGCTTGAAACAGATTAAATTTATGTACTTTGGCGGGGAATCGATGAATACTTTAAACTGCATTTATAGCGAATTTTCGAAATGTTCCCTGTACTGTATGGGGTATACTGAATCGCTTTTGTTACAGAACTCCCATTGTGACGGGGGGATGGATAAGAATTTCATGTCGTCGTTAATGTAAGAAATAGGAAAATTGAAAAAATAGCACCCAGCTTGAATCCCATTATTTAAACAAAAAAAAAAGATACATATATTTTATAGTAATAGCGATAACAAGAATGCAGCCGTGACTTGAATTTCCATTATTTCTTGCATGTTGCAGTTATACAGCGAAACGAGGCTTTACCAAAAATTCAAACGACAAACGCAGAATATTTTCATTGCATTTGAATTATGGACAGCCCAAGTAAAAAATAAGTCTAGATGCATAAACAAATTCGAAAACCTTTTCACCCCTCAGTGGTAACACTTCCGGTCGTACGCAAAGACTACACGAAATCTCTTTCACCGCATGCATAAAACCGTTCGACTCATCAAACCCCACCTCTTATCTCCGAAAATATATGTATAATTGTTTCATCGTAACGCGAAATAGTTCTTCGCCTATTTATAAACCCATTTCCCATCCATTTCACAGCCCACTCCCACGTACGCTCGCGACACAAAGTTATTTCGGCTTTTCCCCCCTCGTTTTCATAACCGCGAAACTCGTTCCGCAAAACCACTGCTCTGATTCTCTCACGCTCTCTCTCTCTCTCTCTCTCTCTTCTCTGTCTCTCCGGGTCATCGGTATTATATAGCTTCCTCCGCAGCCTCCCCCGCGCAATAAGGAAAACATTCTTGTAAACAAAGGTACATTCATTCGTCGAGAGGTAGAAAAAAAAAAGAGACTCGCTTCTGGAAGAAGCCAGTGCACAACTCGCTGCCACGACAATGGCCATTGTTACCTGGGCACTCCCGAGCAAAATTTAATAAGGAAGTTGTGCACTCATCGCCGCGCTGTGTTATATGCTCGCGACTCTCGTGTATTTGTCCACGCGCTCGAACGTTAAGTTTTACGAAATTCTTCGCGCTCAATAAGAGGGTTTCTCCTTGGTAGGATATATATATATATATCATGCGAAACGAATGAGAACACCCTCGCGAGCCCGGGCTTCATTTTCTAGGGAGAACTGCAAAATTTAGTACATTAGCCCAGAGTTGTAAGTCGATGGATTTCACGAGAGCGGCCCCGAATCACACTCGAGATAAGAGCTCCTCGCTCTTCTCTGCGTAGGGAATAATTAGTTCTAATTTCCGAGAGTAATAATTCAAAATGGATTATTACTCTATGGCGAAGATGTTTGCGAAAGCTGAAAGGGATTTTAAATTGCATAGCTCGCTCACTGATGATATACGTGGAAATAAGCTGAAAAGTATATAGTTTTTATGGATGTTATTTGAACTTGTATCAACTATATATTAATAGATAGTAATCAGTATTTATTTGATACGCGTTTTCTTACACTTACTATTCTAAATATTTTTTTTAAAATAGAACGGAAATTGAATTTCATTCTTATCATTTTTTTTACATATTGGTTCATACGTAGATTTTTACCCATGCCATCTTTGTAGAACTAACTTTTCAGACATCCTCTCTCAACAAAGTAACAAACTACGGCTCTTGTAACTTGGTGATTTTTCATATAAACTTCCTTCCTACTTTTTGAAAAGGTACTTATATTCTTTCTTTCATAGCCTCTATTATATATCAAATGTTTATATCACTTTTAAATTTTTAAGGGGAATTCGAAAAGTTTGTTTGTATGAGAATAGAATCGCGTAATGCCAAACGGAATTCATTCATGATGAAATACATCAACTATTTAAAAGCCCTAAAAGTAGTGTCAATAAATTTAATATTTATATTTATCTAAATATTTAATAATTTCTTCTAATGAATAAAACATATTTATTTTTTCTAAGCGTATAAAAAACACTAAGAATATAAAAAATAATATAAAATTTAGACTTTAGCTTATGAAAATAACGTCATCTCCGTTTCTTTCACTAAAATATTCACATCGAATCCACATTCAAAAGCATTATGAAGGATGCCAACGAAGGAGTAGTGAGCAGATTAATACAGAGGAATATAGAACTGGACTGCTATTTTTTTACTCAGAATTTTTCAAAATAGGAAACTTAAAAAGAAATAACCTATGGAAGTGTGGGGATAATTGAAAAAAATAAGGGTGAACTTACTGACTGAAGTAAGTGAAAAAATCAAGATTTTGTGCGACAATCAGTAGTGAAAAGTGCAAAAAATTACTTTCAAAATGATTCCCGACTTATATACGTGCAAATTCGTATGTGAATCTTTGAGTTCACATAAATTCTTCATGTTTGTAGTAGTTTTATGCGTTCCCCATTGATATTTATCAGGGAGATCCGTTGGCATCCAGCTTTATCATCGAACCTATAAAAAGCTCTACCGCTTCTAAAAAGAAAGACAAACCAGCAGAGAAAAAAATCCAATTAAACTCGACGAAGGCGTGTCGAAATCGCGTTACATCAACAAGTATCGAAGTGGCGATATCCGAATCAGGTCAGCCATGATTTCGCTAATTTAAAAGTAGAACCAGAGAGAGAGAGAGAGAGAAAAACCGCCAGAGTACACACCACTCCAAACCCAATGAAAGACACACGCAGCGCGAGAGCAACTAATTAGACTATCCTCTTATCCACAACTAGGAGAACAGCAGCGAGCGAAAGCTCTTAACGGGTTAATATAACAACCGGGCATGATGGTGACGCAGTTGAGTGCGCGCGTCTAGCTCGTTTTAATATCCTGCAACTGTGCGTGTAAAGAAAGTTTTGTCGTTAGCGTGGTGAGCGACAGCAGCGGCATAGGGAAAGGTGGCCGCGTCAAACTTAACATTAATGTGTCTCTCCTCTACCTCTCTCTCTCATATTCGCTCTATCTTTCGAGAAGAGAAGAGTAGCATGCTGGAGACCCTTCGAAGTTATTCGCCGCGTAGGGAAACTTTGAGCCCAGATAAATTTACCGCGCATCACTGGAACAAAGCGTCGTCGGCTGCAACGAGTATAGGCCGGGCGACTCTTGCCTCCCGACCCCCTCCCCCTCATCACTCGGCTGCTGCTATCTAACTTTTTTTTCCAATGATCTAATGAAAATGCCTTTCTTCGCCCACGCACTGCGTATTCAGCTTCTGTATTCGATATTCTAATTATAGCAAGAGATGAAACGTTAAATTTAAAGAAATAAAACGTTAAATGATGGTTCGAGACCTGTCTTTTATTTACTTGAAAGAATGACTCATTGTTGAGTTGCAGCTACAAATCTCACCATCAAAAGACGTATGAAAATGTACAGTCAAATCTTCAACGAAATATTCTAAACCATTCTCTTTAAATCTAAATCTGTAAAGATTCACTAATTTCGGATGAATCGTCACTATTTCAATGAGTTATAAATAAATTCCTGCAATTCAGTAAATAGTCTCTAATTGTACCAGTTAAATACAACTTCATTGATGGGTTTAGTAAAAATGTCACTGATACATTCGGCACTTCTTCACAATTAAGTTACTGAATTTCACTGATTGTAATAGTACTATTATGCAGCGGCAGAGATGCTTTAAATCGATTACAATGTATAAGATTCATATTATAAAAATTGCAATGAAACTTGCTTAGAGTACAAATTACTTTAAGTAAAAATTTGTATGTAATTCTCACTGTATTAATTTTCTTAGAACAAGATTAATTATATTTATTAATAATTAATAATAATGAAATACAAAATAATATCTCTTTACGATGGTTCAAATAAACGTTCGAGTTGTGGTCGCTCTGGAGGAAAGATCGATCTGGATTGTTAAAGAAATTTAAATTTTAAAATAAAAAAGAAAGAGAATAAAAAGCTTTTTAATAATCAATTTAATTTCTCCTCTAAATATCATAACAAGACAGTGTGAAAATTCTTGTTAACACTTTTACCTAAAATAATATATGAATAAAAATAAAATGAATTAGGCGATTATACATCACAGTATAACTACTACACTACTTGCAAGTACAGGTGCTTCATATAAGTGCTCCGTAGGATTGCCTAATTCAGCAGTGATAATAACTGATCCTGCAGTAAAAGTCAATGAATAATAGGTGAAAGTCTATTCACTGATTAAATCAGTGAAAATTTCATTCATACAGATTTAAAGAATTAATATAAATATATTTTATGACAATAAATTCGAATTTCTCCTTTTAATCGGAGTTTCGTAATGTTGTTAGTACTGAACTCTTGATATATGCTATATACATTCGTATCTTTCTGATACGAAATATTTATCAATTTTCAATATGAATATGGATATAGGACGCGAAATACGATGAGAGTCATGTTTACTATGAATTCAATTACTTGAATGGGAATGAGGATTCGTTATTCATATTAGTGAAGAACAAATTTTTGAAATTCCGATGAGTGTTTACTAATAATTATAATCACTTTAGCTTAACAAACTGTTTGCTTTCGTCATAATGATTAAATAAATATTATCTACGCATTTTACTTGTTATAATTTAATCAGGATTCTATTTACATATACTACTAATATTATACATAAAGACTGTTAAAAGACGTTTACAGCTATGATGCATAAATAATAACAAAAACTTTGTAAGTAAATTAATGTCGTTTTTATCGTAGCATTTGCAAAATGCACGTCTGACCTAATTCAACTATTTCTACTGCTACCAGTTTGTACTGTACATTGCATACATTATTATTGCGGCTATAATTATCCCCGTGATTATTATAATTATTGCTATATTTTGATTATTACATTATCAATTACTCAAAATGTTTCGAATTTTAAACGAACTGCAAGTATAGTATCTAATATTCCTTCCCTATAGTTATGTTTAAATTTAAGCGTACATACAATTTAATCAATTAAATATTGCATTCATACAAGTTGAAATTCAGAGTGTCATCGCTTTGTTTTACAGTGAGCAGTATTTAATTTACATGATAAAAAGAAAATGTTTGTATTTTGCAAAACAATTTAAAAAAAAATGAAATCATGCTTTGATCTCTTCATTTGCAATAACGAGAAAAGCGAAAAGTCCAATTATGTAAAAATTTCGTATTTTATTTTGTAATTTTGACATTGACAAAGAATGTAAACGTCGTAACTTAATCATTTAGTGCAAAATAATAATTTTGCGAATTTACCAATAATTTTGTGAATCTCCCTTTTTTCATATTACGAGCAACAGTAACCCTGTTTGAGCGCTCAAACAGTTGCGACCAGCAAATTCTCCCTGAAAATTGCAAAATCCAACTCGATGTCCTCAGGTGGCTGTTAAGCATACGAGGTAACGCCACCCATATGAGCGCATTCGGTAACACCGACCAATAAAACGTATTCCATTTACCAGCCGATTAAAAAACTTTGTCCAGCACAACTGGTGCACAATCGGGCTCTAAGCAACCTTTGCTAGATGGATAGTCCATCCCAGGTAGAAGTTTCAGCTTTATTTGCCATTGGCATCGTGGACGTATATCAAAGCGAAGACTGCCACATACTCAGGGGGGAATGTTCAGGCCGAGACTTTGATCAGCCATTCGTCGAGCGGAATGGAGTTTTCGTTGTTGCTGTATTTGGAGTAGTAGTGGCGGTGGTAGGAGACTAGCCATTGTGTCGCTTACGCTACTGAGGCGACTGACCAACTGCTATACGTGTGTGTTGTGTGCTTTTTGCGTATACAAGCCGGGAAGTTTTGAAACTGCGCGGACGTTGCCTACCTAGTGTCGGTCAAAGGCTTAAATGGTATGTCAAGGAGTGCAGGTCATTGAATTTTGATTTAATTTAAGTTTTGGAGGCCATTGAAATTGTATTGCTATTAATCTTTTATTTGTATATGAGTTTAATGTATAAGGTGAAGTTTCTTTTAATACGATTGCATTAATTATCTTTTCAATTTTTGGTCGTATAGAATTTAAAATCTTACAGTATAGAATATCATAGGATTATCTTTCATTAAAAAAAAAGAAGAGAAAGTTTTATCACCGATATTTATCGTTATACACTGCAGATCTATACGTGAGAAAATTAAATGTAAAAAGTGTAAAATTTTTTTGTATGTGTGTTTATGTGTGGATGTGTATGTGTGTATATGCCAATATATCTCAGGACTGTATTGGCCGATTTAGGTGTTTGACTACTCTTTTTTTTCCTCGTCGTATGACCGCTGAAGAATAATTTTTTACATTTGATGATTTTCTTTGGTTTTTTAATGAGAAATAGATTTTTATAATTTATTTTTTTTTACTTTTTTTATAGATTTTCTTAAAAAAATTTTAAATGAACTTCAAACTGAAAAATATGTTAGAAAGAGCTTTTAATGATCTATTAAATATTATAAAATTATTTAAAAAGCTTTTAAAAATCTACACTGTAAGTCACTATAATCTTACTTAAAATCTTACAGCACAATTATTCTATACAGTGAGAAAAGAAAGTCAGATATTGAAAATAAATTTTACAGTTGTATTTCTTTTTTCCTTAAACGCATCGCGAAACTTATTAGCGAACGCTTTTATTTTTCTTCTGTCTACTCGAGTTTCTCCCCGTCGAGGGCAACTTTTTCTCAGCGGGATCCTCTTTCTTTTTTCGTAAAACACACGACCAAGAACAGCACATAACTTTTTTTCTTTTACCTCCAACGACGTCTTTTTAATTTAGTCCTCCACGATGCGGTAGCGAAACCAGAAAAGATAATACTGAGACACTTTTATATTCGATAGCACCAAAAAAGGGGTCATCCGTAAAAAGACAAGATCCAAAGTTACGTAAGACGAAAATATACTTTCTTGGAGTAAAGATGTTACTACTGAATTATGTAATAAAAATCAATTTTGAATTGGGAATAGTGAATGTATCTTTCGAGAGATTAGAAAACGACAATTTAAAATAATCCGCACGTACCGACAAAATTCTCTAATTCCAGTCGACGAATTTTCATCAATCTTCATTCCTCCCATTTGCGTCACTCTTCATGAGTCCCAAACAATCAGAAGTAATTACACCTAAACCAAAATTCTCGCTGAGCCACGTAAACCACGACGTTCGCCGTTCGACGCAATCGGTTACGTTTCCCACCATTTCAAAGTTGTACGCATATAGTCCCGAGCTTCAAAACCACCCAATAGCTCAATGCTCTCCTTCCCAACGCGACGCACAAAAATGAAACGAGCTAAAAAAAGAAGAAGAAAAAGTTTCCGACCATACGGCAGAGCCCGAATGTAGATGTATTCGCAAGAAAAAGAAGAAGCATCATCCGTACCTCCAACACATTCTCGCGCGTGGAATATCATCGAGGCGCTCGTATACACCTAAGAGCACTTGGGAAAACATCGCAGCACAATAGCGAAAGCAGAGTGAGCGAAGGAAAGAGAGAGAGAGAGAGAGAGAGAGAGAGAGAGAGGAAGGCCAAAGTCCAACTCTCACTTGAAAGGACCATAAAGCGTGAGAGGCTGGAAGAAAAACGACGGAGGCTATAAGACGAATGAGGGAGGATCTCTTCCTCTCTTTCTCTCTCTCTCTCTCTCTCTCTCTCTCTCTCTCTCTCTCCTACACACACACATACACACGGACTTACTCGTAAAACAATGCGTGAAAACAAATGGGCAGCACGCAGAATGTGTATTTATTGCTTTAACCAGCAAACACGGCCAGATGATGCGCACACGGTACACACATATCGACTACTGTCTGGACACGAAATATGTATGTATAAGTAGCCGTTGGAATTTCGTGTGCTTCTTTTTCCCACGAAGGAATGCGCACGTATACTTTACCAGTGTAAGTGGCGGAGTTCAGAGTTTGGACGTGTTGTGTTGCTAAGCGCGCGAGAAAAGAAATTTTTACTTCTACGTGTTTCTACGCGAAGGCTGTCGACGCGGACCGGAGAAAAGTTCGGCAAATAGCATTTAAAGTCGCTGCTTGCCGAAACGAAAAGTAAGCGACTCGTGTGCAGTGTGTGAACACACTTACTTTGGCAAAGAAAGACCTTTTCGTTTTACACTTTAGTATATTTAAAAGTCGATTGTTTTGTAATCGCGTTAACGCCGTGCTATTGTACACACGAAATGTTTCAGTAGGATTGCTCGTATGTAAACTTGGCCGAACTTTCAAATTTTGCAGATAAAGTTTTCGCTTCCCCGACGTGTACAATGCTTTTAGATACAGATGGTTGATTGCTTTAACTTCCGACACTAGATTCCACACGATCCACGGCGCAACCACGCGCACGTACACCACTTTTTCAATTACAATCCCGTCATGTTTGCTGATACTCACGTCCATTAGACATTGAAAAATATCCCTCCTTCCCTTTTTCTCGCTCGCCCATCTAAATCACACATTTGCTAACTTTCTCTCTCCACTGCCGCTGCTGCTGCTGCTACTGACGAGCGCTCAGTACCAGAGAAAAAGCAAGCGAAAGAGAATTCGTTGTTCGCAATCCGAGCGCGTGCTCCATTGTCGGGGAATAAGAAGCGCGGGCGCCCCGTGTGTTTTCCTTTCTCTTCTCTCTTTCTCTCGCATGCTCGCGCTCGCATTTGCCCAGCCACTGGTACGTTGGATGAGATTTGTCAATTTTTCTTCTGCGTGCTGCTGCCCTCTCGACCCGTTCATCACACCGAAAATCTCGGCCGGTTCAGTGACTCAAAATTATTGCAAAAAAAACAGTGCAGCCCGCAAAATTGGCAGAGATATGTGGAATCGAGTTAGCAACCGCCTGAAAGGAATTGATTTCTTTGTTCGTGTTGTTTTACATTTGATAAAATTGAAATTTCAAATAGTCGTAATTTTAGGTTCCGTTGATGTCTTCAGATTTTAGATTTTTTTTCAACGAAATTCAAATCGAGATCGAGTAATAATGCATTTTCCAATAAATTCTGTCTCTATCCATTAGCTTAATCACTTTATTACAATTAGATGCATAATTAATAGGATACGAATTTAACATTGTTTAACTACCTTTCCAATGTTCCAGATTACCTAATAATATTTAAATGAGAAATTTATGATCCCTCACTGAAAATCTAAATATAATTTATTCATGCCGATAAAGGAAAAAGATTAAAAGTGCTTAAAAGCGTCCTAAATATACTAAATTCAAAAAGATACAGAAAGCATTAAATATACGCCACATATATATCCATTCAAAGCGCGGAATCGCCAAGTCAGAAAGGAAAGAAATATATACCCTCGAAAAGGCCTAATCCAGGCTTCACATATATTTCTTCCTTTATGCAGTACTAATTCACTTGGAGATTCCTCGCGGCGAATGCTGCGGAATATGTGGAGACTTTTCATGCTTTCCAGGAATCAGTAGCTGCGCGCTCAACGGAGTAAAAAGTTTTTCGAGAGGCAGCCATCGCCAACAGCAGCAGGAGCAACAGCTGCAGCAGTAGATACATTTATTGCCCCTCGTCAGCCAATTACAGCTAGTCTTTTATAGCTACTTCCAGGCCCTCAATTTCCACTTCTCTGCAAGGGATATCCTCTTCTTCCTCGTAAATTCTATAAAGTCCTCTCGTGGCTGCCGAATGACATGCTTGCGAGTTTTCCCGATCTCTTGCTATGCTATATGTTTGATTAATGCTCCACGTGAACGCTCGTTACCCAAGTTGAGCTTCTGCTATGCATTCTATGAAAATTATTTGATATTTTTTACATGGAAATGTTCGTCTAAGGTGCAGCAAATTCTATGGAAATTTGCACTTTTCTTTTTCATTCTGAATGGTTTCTCATTAGCGATAGAAAAATGTGTACAGTAAAATTTTATAATTTTTTTTTCAAATACTGCTTCGTAGATTTGCTATCAAAGTACTTACTACATCTAAATCGTATTTCTACAGTACAGGCAAACGTGTAAGAATCGTTAGTTACATAATATTTTCCATTGATAAAATACTAATAATTTAAAACCAACAGGAAGTATAATAAATCTATTAAAAATGATTTTAGCGTATTTTCTTGTTTTAGATTAGAGTTTAGTTGAAGTTAGTTCAAAGCCGGTATAATTTGAAGCACTCCAATGGTAATTGATAATAGTTTCGCATTTTTTCAAGAAAATAAAGAAGCGAGAGAATGTTATTAAAAGTAAAAGCATTGCGGGGAAATTTTAGGTAAACACATTTAGTTTGCTACGCCCGAAGCTGTTAGTATTTCAAACAGAGCAATTTAGATAATAAAAAAATATAAAAAAAATAAATTGCGCTTGAAAGTGAAAGTGCTTTTAAATTTGAGCTGCTTTTTTTCTGATGCACACGCGAAAACGAAGCTATAGGATAAAATTTAATTACTCAGCATGCAAATTAAAGTTTATTTATATTAAAGCATTCAACAGTACATAGAGCATCTTCAAAACTTATAAGCTATTTATTTTGATGAATAATTATATTCAAAATACCAATTGATTCTAGCAAAAAAGATCGGCACCAAAGCAAAACGGTATGAATTTTTAAAATTCGGGGGTCAAACACACGCAGACATTAATTCTGCCAAATAAACTAGTAATAACGCGAAACTCGATGAGAAATATAATAGGCCAAGTCTTTATGAAATTCTGACTGCATATCGAGAATTCAAAATACCAACAGTCAAGCGTTGCCGAGTGTGTTGTCGAGTTTATGACACCGGCAGCGGCTGTTACACACAATCCTGTTTTTATTGCTCTACTATTTCAAACTGCCTGCGACGACGACGCTTCATCCGCTCTCAAGATGTTGGCCTACGGAATTAGAAAATGTCAGCTTGCCGTATGTATTTATCGTTCATAAAGCTGGGGCCTGTTGCACTGACATATTTATTGATTCCGTCGTTTACAATTGCCTTGTTGCCGCTAAGTTTCGTTAATGAGATTAAGTAAGTGGACTGCTTGCATATTTACACTACAATATTCATTGCATGGTATGTATGAGTAAAGCTATAATAAAAGGATTTATAAATAGTATCTGTACCTAACTATAAGTAAAACGCAAATGAGTAATATCAGCTTTTAATTATTATTGCTCTGCTTAATTGTTTTTCATTTTGACCTCCACTTATTTTGTGTCCTACATCAAGCATATGAAGATATAATTTGGAGAGGAATTAACAGGGTGAGCAAGACAAAAATAATATAGAAGTCCGATGAATATGCATCATATTCACTGAATATTGATTGAAGTTGTAAGGGAGGGAAGTACAGAGAGATGCAGAGTTCTCACCTCTTCGTTACTTTTTATAATTATTTGATTGCCAGACATGATAAAGCTTTCACCTCATTAACATACTAAATACCGATAACAACAGGCTCTTGATAAATCAAGGAAAAGCGATAAAATTCAGGCGTAGAAAACAAATGTAATAAATACTACAGTATAATTGTCATTTACATAAACGTATGTATGATAATGTTGTTTCCTAATTAGGTAGTCTAGTAGCATAATACGTTTTAGCGGTCATATAATTTTATCAAAATACTAATTCGAAACAGTAATTATAATCTAGAATTTGAAATGTTGCCTATATACTATTTTAATTAGTGCGTTATGTAGGGTAGAAACAATTATTTTTTAATCCTAGAAAATAGGTGTGATGAATATTTTTAATGTTCGAGGATGGATGAAACTAATTTTAACAATGCATACATCTCAAGAATAGCTTCAATCAAGGTTGAACTATATATATATATATATATTTTATAAAATCGAACGATACTTTCTTCTATACCACCAAATGATTTTTTTTCGCGAACGATTGAACATTCAGTTAATATCGTCAGATTTTTATCGGCAAAATGACCGACGATTCACAGCAGTGCTTCACGCATGCGGATTACACGAAAAAAAGAGGGGAAAAAAACATCGAGCGAAATCTACATGACAATTTAAAACCGTCATAGACGTTGAAAAAAGGTAAAATTGTCGGACAGCTCACCGCGAAAAGCGACAATTGATGGCTCCTGCTGCGTATAATATAGGTCAGCAGATTTTGTTTTGAGGTCGACCGCATACAAGAAATTTCGAACGTGCGTTGATCGAGAATATCGAGAGAAACGATTGTAAGGAACCACAAAAACGTGTCTCTCTCTACTTTTTGAAATTTTGAGTATTTGATATTCAACGATATTAGAATAAACACTTTTTTTATAAGAAATATGGAAAATTGATAGCTCGGTCGTTAAAGGTCAGACGGCCTAGCGAACAGCTGATGGCTGGCATATTGATATATTGACATTTTTTTTAAACAATAAATCCTGTATAGTTTATAGTCTGATATTTATATTATTTTTTTATGGGGTACACAGCACCACTTTCAACTCTGAAAGCTTTTATCATTAAAATAATCGTCTTACCCCGCAATCACTGTCATCAAAAAGCAGAAGGAAATAGAGAGAAAGGTATAAAAGTTTAAACGAAAATATGATGCAAAATAATACGAAGCATACTATTGAGCCATTATTTTTTTATAAAAAGGAATTTGTCGTATTGATACAATGACTGGTAAATTAATAGCGTTACATTGTGCACTGAAACTTTTTCCGTTCACAAAAAAAACAATGAAATTTGATACAAAAGGACTTTGAGGTATGATAGGTCTACGTGATATTCCGCATAGTGTAAAAATTATTTGGTCACCGCCAGTAGAATGAGTGATGACAATCGGTTGATTGAAAAAGCTTCAATTGACAAGTATAATTGGAAAAACTGATTGGATGAATTAGCCATGCAGAAGCGGAATGGACTCACTATGTACTGTATCAATTAATCTGTATATTACTCGACCAATACCTTGGAATTTCTTTCGGAATAAAAAATAAAAGACATTTGTAATTTAAATTTTTGTTCAATTTCTCGTTTCTCGAATGCATTTACATTCATTTGCGAGATAAGTGTAGTTTATTCAGATTTTAATACCGGGAACAATTACAGGCAAACTTCAATATTACGTAAATTATGAAATTTACAATCGGTTTAGCGAGCACTTTAAAATTGCGTTAATACAGGTACAAGCACTAAATAAGAGCTCTCGTTTAAAAGCATACAACACGAAAACACAAAATACATGAAGTAAGGTTTTAATCCTTTTTATTTCGTGCTTTATTAAATATATTGATAAGAATCTCACTCGCGATTGAAAGCATCAAATTAACCTGCACATGCAACTTGTTACTTTTCAAATCAGTGAGTATATAAATAGTGATTAAATATCGCAGCAAATGTGTGGATTACTTTCACATACATTTATGCACGTTACTAACGCCATTTTCATTCGCATGCTCAAAGTGCCTCGATGCAGTTTCAAAAAGAAAAGAAAGCCACAATTAAAGCCTTTCAGGTACGAGTGCATTACGCAAACAAAGACCTCGATAATTCGCATATATATAGAGCCAGGATTACAGAATGTGGATCTCGGCGCAAAGCGAGAAAACAAGTCGATTCGCCTAATCTAGACCCGCGCGCGACTTAACAAAGCGACTTTTAAGCACACTTTTTTTGCCGCTCCCTCACCCGAGAATATAGAGTACCTTCTTCATAAAAACGTATAAAGTTTCGTGTGAGAGGTCTTAACTGTCGCTCGCGCGCCGCTCTCCGCGCGCAGATATGTTTTTACGTTTCTGCGGCTGCGAGCTACGCTTTTACGACTTCCCTGTCAACAACCGAGAGCGACGGTATGCACAATGGAATATGACACACTACGCGATGATTATTCAGCTATCGTATTACTAAGTAAAAGCTCCCCTCTTCGCCCCCCCCCCCCTTTCCTCGTTTTCGGTCTCGCGATATTCTGGGTTAGCTAGAAGGGAGAAGTGGAAAAAAATAAAGAGATTTTCTTTATGCGAAATTAACAGGGTGTACTGGGGGTAAAGTTGGAGGAGAGGCCACTCTAAAAGGCACTTTAAAATGTAAATAGAGCCTCTGGCTTGCAAAGGATAAACTTTTAAAGTTTCGTGATAAATATCAAATTAAATGTTAATATGCTAGTCTGTCTTAGGAGATATGAAAAAAAGTGGAATTATACACACCTTTGTTACATAAAAAAGTCTGGAATGAAGTGCCTTTGGATGGTTTTAAGAGTGTAATGGACTCGAATACTTATTACTTACTGGCTGATACGCAGATAACGAATGCTATTATAATGTCTTGAGTCACTCGTAGTTTCAGTCTAACCATGGATATATTCTTTTTATAAAAACAGTGATAATTTATTCAATTTAAAATTACGCCATTTATTACCGAGTAGAAAAAGAAGTTGGTAAAAGTTTTTTGTGGCTGTTTTTATTACTTTCTCCACAAATCAGAGGATCGAAAGTATTTTTTAAAATTCATCTGGTTTTATGTCTTACACGAATCTCTGAGTTATGAAAACTCTGACTTTTAAAGTAGTAAGTGATATCGATTTTCGTGACCATTACCCTTTATAGCAAAAAATTGAACGAAAAGATTTATAAATCTATTGGGAGAACGCATCCATCTTATCGTGCATGAAGCTGCATTTTCTTAACAGTTTCTGTAAATAAAAATCAGCCATATACCTACTGAAAATGATGCTGTGTAAGCTTCGCATATTTTCTCATAAATTAATTTTGGTTTCAAGTATTTTCTACATAACTTTACATATTTTATCAGCGCATTTATTCAACAGCAAACTTTATTAACGAATGGAACTATTGCTCGTGTAAAACATACAAGACAAAATGTTTATTCTCATATTAAACACCCTACTTTTCGGAGATACAAATATAATTAATATTTTTAATAATGTTGTTCCAATACGAAAATAAAATAAGAAACAGAATTGTCTATCGCTCAATTTTACCAGCTTTTTTTTATGAGCCCGAACGATTTGTATTGTAATCGAAGAGGTTCTAGCATTTCCTTGTGTCTTTGTATGCTGGCAAGTGAGCACACAGTTTATGCGCACTTTTCTTTTATTTCTTTCAATTCTCTAGGTTGTTCAAAAGGAGTTTTTTTAGGAAAGTAAAACTGTTACCTAGACGAGGCAGATGCTGAAAATCACACCTGTTGAAGATCCAGACGAGATAAACTACACAACATTAAACAAATGCTTTGAAAGATTGCGATCAAGCTAATAAAGAGCTAACAATTTGCATTACTATGTACTATACAATTTTACTTTACAGATTCTTACTTTCTACTTAATGCTGAATTTCAATGTAATTTAAAGTATGTGAAGATAAAAGACTACTAAATGCTGCAATCATTGTGAAACAGCATAACTAATTCTTTACTTTCCCCCTCTCATTTAACTTTGTTCGTGATCTCGGAAGACTGTCACTATTATTATATAGATTAGTACACAAATTTCCTTCGCAGTCGACAATACCGTTTGACAGGTTTAATAAAACTTTTGACTTTAAGCTTTCTGACATTTTAATAAAACATGAACGAAAAAAGCGGAGGAAAAAGCGAAAGTGAGTTTTCCGCGTTATTAAATAATAATGTTTTGAATGTTTTCTTCCAATTTGCTTGTATAATTTTATTTCAACTTCGTTTATTTTTCTCGTTATTTTACAGTTACAGAT
>UELV01137631.1:0-50060 GCA_900490015.1 Megastigmus stigmatizans
ACATAAGATAAAATGGGCATAGAGGCTTCTACTAGAGCTCATTTTGTCAGGAATCCAATATACTTTTAGAATATTATGTGAAAATTTTACTAATTATTATAATTTTTTTGTTTTAGGTGAATGAACATAAAAAAATTTATAGGTGTATACCCCCCTTAATTAACTTAATATTGAAAGCTACTGAATTGCTTAAATATTCTTTTATACATTTATACATTTGAACGAGGTACGTTTAATAATCTTCTTTTACGACTTTTAAATATTTAAAATCTATTCTATTCCTTTTTTATTATGAGCAAGTCGACGTTTATAATACTGTACATTATTTTCTTCCACATTAAAATGCCAGAGCAATTGGTTATGTAATATAATTTTAATTTAATTCTATCAATATTTAACTAAGTCTACATAATCTAAAGAGTTTTCTAAATCTTATGTAGATTATATGCAGATTGTGACGCTCCATTCGTTCGCATGAAATTTATATGACAGTTTATACGTGCTTTTGAATAATGTAACACGAAAAGGCTATTTACCAACCAGTGCTTATTACTTTTTGATTTTATTCATTAATAATTCTAACGTTTAACGCATAAATTTTAAGACTGCATAGAATTTACATAAAGTCAAAGAAAAAACTATATATAACTACGTACAGCATTAAAAGTACACAGAAAATATTTTACGTAAGATTTGTATCGATGCATCGCTGTAATGCATTAGCGCACTTTGTAGAACATAATCAAATTAGAACAGCAACTGACCTTTTTCTATCTGCTGAGAGATGAGGCTGTGCGATCTCAACGTCGTCTGCAGTTGGGTTGCGCTACCTGGACGTCCGCGGGATCTTCTTCCGGTGCGGGGCTGAAATCAGAAGCAAAACATTTCAGGTTAGAGAAATACTTTTTCTGTACGTCATCCGAATCATAGTTTGTATGGAACAACAATGAAAAAGTGTCGATAGGGACAACTTAATTCACGACTGATATAGCAAAAAACTACTTGCTTACAACTTCTTATTTGAAAAACTTATAATTTGCTGATAAGTAATTAGATAAGAACTTCTGGTCTGCAAAGTTTTTCGAATAAATAAAGTTTTCGCGTTCGGAGCGTTGGAGCGTAGCAAAGTTTTAAAATCCGAGTGCAAATGTAAGCTACCGGCTGGCATTCATGGCTCCTGCAAATTTCGACTTTGTAATAACAAAGTTTTACTCGAGCTTTTCAATGCCGCCAAAGTCCCGCGATCGTCCCCACGAAAACAACAGCCATCCGACAGATATTTTTAATTTAATTCCGAAAACTCCGCGTCCAAAAGAGATTCGCGCGCGCAGTTTGAAAAAAGAAAACATCCCGCCACTGACGAGGGAAAGCGCGATGACGTCACTAGCGTAGCGAACTTTGGGCGAAGACTTTGGAGAGGAGTTTTATGGCCCAAGTTATTGTTCGAAAGTTTAACGCTACGACCTCCTTCGCGCAATTAAGAACTTTGCCACTCGGCGGAGGAGAACTTGGCCGAAACTCATTTGTCTTGGAAAGACGCGAAAAAGGCGAAATCTCGCTCTTCCTGTAAACTCCCGACTGGATTGAGAATATTAACTTCTAAACCCAACGCCAGCCACTTATGCAAGCGTTATAGCATTAACTCGAGCTGCTTTCGATACCATCCTACTGCCACGAAATCTGACGAACAGAACCAGTTTCCTAAGAATCCAGCTAAATTAATTGTGTAACGAAACTATGATAACCTGCACTATACGATATATCAAAACTAACCAGTACTTATACTATATAAACGCAAAAGAATTTTCACTTCTGAGACGAAAGCGAAAAATTCCACGGATCGCAGTAAGAGCCATGCACTCATTCCGAAATCCAGTCACTTTTGCTGGAGAAGCTTTTAAAAACGAAAACAAAAGCAGGGAGAAAAAAATGATACACTCGGGTCCTGGATTCCAGAAGAGAGTCAGGAGTCACCGGTGCAGATATTTCTTCTACAGTCTCTCGAGGCGAACCGCAAAAGGGCGAAAACAAAAGGCGAGGGAAACGCGAGTCGGCAACCGGTTCGACATTCCACTCCTTCGTCTCCCGTAATCCACTACGAACCTCTCCCCCTCCTCCTCCCCCGTTGCCGCCGCCGATGAAATCTATCCCTTAACTCGCGAAAAGAAAGGAGGATATTCGTAATCCAATAGACTTGCCTCCTCGCGTCCTTCTCTCTTTTTTTTTTCGTCTTCGCACTTATCCGGCCGATGGCTTATAGCTACACCACCACCGAAGCTCTGCGATTGGGTAAACTTTTCGTGCCTCTTAGTGCATGTACTAGCTTCGTAAGATTAAATCTCTACGAATCGAAAGTGAACTTTATTTTGGATAGAGGTGAAATTTTTCCTTTACCGTATTATTGAGTAGTATTAAAAGATTTGCATGGCTTTATATAACATTATTTTGGTAGAATAACAAAAACATTTCAATATATTCAATAGGAAGACCTCTCAGATTTATAGACTTTTTTAATAGCACTAGGAAGGATGATAGATTCTTGAAAAAAAAAGAGGTAAATATCCTCTCGTAAGTTTGAAGCAATCTTAAACAAGCTTTTCACTTTTCGCGCACGAAAAAAAAGAAGAGAAGCAACAACGAGGGTACACGCAATCGTTAAAAGATAAGAACGCACTTTGCTCTTTCATAACCTCTAAACTCTCGTTTCTTCTCGTCCCCTTCTATCCTCGCGACTCGCGGCCATTTTATGCTCGGTTCGTTATAAAAAAAGAAAAAAAAGGCAAAGAAAAGAAGTAAGAAAGAAGCAGAAGCAGAAGAAGAAGAAGAAGCGGAGTCTAGCGCTCGCGCGCACGTGTGTTTTATTGCAAATTGAGGTTAAAGCTTCTGGCGCGCGGCCAAGGTATTCTAACCTATAGCCGCGAGGAGATGGGAGGGGGTGAGAGGAGGGGCGGAGAGGGAGGGGAGGCGGTAGGGGAGCGAGCGGCGCATTCCTCGCATTATGCGACCCGGCGAACACGCGGACGGAAGATCAATTTGACCCGAGCTTAACACCCCTCGCCTTCCACCTCCTCCTCCTCCTCCTGTATCCCCTCTTTTTCTTTGCTTTTTTCTCTCATTCTATTTCTTTTCGTATTACGCGGAATCGGAGATTATTTCGATCCGAGCTATGCGTCACTGCTTTAGGAAAATGTCACTGCTCGGTTAAGGTGCAAACTTAGTTTTAATTAAATCGTAAATCAATGAATTTCGTTTCTTTTTTTTTTATTGTGTTTTGTTAATTTTTATTGTACATTCGTTGTCGATATTCTCTTCCAACTTGTTATTATATGCGCGAGGGGAAATTTAAAGTATTATAGTCGTTGAACTTGATGTTAAAATGGTTGTGCAGTGAATTTGAGAAGAAAATGAACGATAAAAGGTCAGACATTTTTGATCTGTTGTATTCACATTTCCCAGTCACAAAAGATGAAATATCATTACAAAAATGAGGAACTTTACTGCTTTCCCCTGCCAACAACATGACAAAATGAAAGTAAATAAGACAATCGTGAAAGCTACTTGGAACAACATTCTGCATATAAACGTGAAAATACGCGAAAGAGCGTGAATCGAAGCAAGAGTAATAGCATTCCACCTCCAGCAAGGAAAAAGGAAAAAAGCAACTTTTCCATTGGCCGGAAAAGTAGCAGCAGCAGCAGCAACAACAACTCTTCCAGCGGGAACTTTTGAATTTTCAAAACGGCCGACTCGGCGCACAAATCGCAATCGAAACAATTCCCAACTTACATCCCTAAACAGAGCAAGCAGTTGAGCGTCATCATAGCTCAGGTTCGAACAAACGCCGCGAACTTTGCATCTCCCCCCGCACACAGATAGAGAGAGTGAGAGAGCGAGAGAGAGAGAGGGAGATACGTATGGGAGTTCGGAAGTAACTTCCTGGACGATATTAGCGGGCAAAGCGAGGAAGCAGAGCCCCGACGTTTACATACGCGCGCCGAGCGTTAATGCACTAACGAGAAATCATCAGCTAGAAACTTTGGCCCGAGTAGTACACACACAGAGATAGAACGGGAGAGAAGAGTAGTTTCGCCGGCAACGGCGAGTTTGCGCGCCGATTCAGGGCCTTTTTATCCTTCTCCCCCTTTCTCTCCCTCCACTCCCATTCGCAACCGGTTGTACTTTGATACGCGGGAGTTTCCGGAGCCGAGTTTCGGGGCCGCGATTATTAGTCGAGAATTCGAACTGGCGCGAGAGCCGCATCTCTCGAGGTTTATCGCCGCGCCGGAAATAGCTGTTCCAAACTTTTCTAAGATGATGTGGCCGCCGACGTCGTGAGGAATGACCTTTTTGCGTTAGGGAAGCCCGTGCGAGCGCTCGCTTGGGATTCCGAGTGATCTTTAGAGATGTTGAAAAATGTTAAAAGATGCATGGCTCGCCCGAGAATATATATATATATGTCATTCTGAATAAAATAGTAATCGCGGGATGTTAGTTGGTGTAACAATCAAACATTTATATTGCGGAATAATAAATTAGTGCAGTTGAAAAGCAAGGGTTTTTAACTTAACCAAGTAGGTATCCATAAGAGTTTACAGTGCGCGGATAGCGTTTCGACTAATTGACTGAATTCATTGAAAAACACAAACGAGCATACCCCTCGTAAAACCTCCGATTGTTCAGAAATTTCGAGCCCGCGAAAAATGAAAAACGGATAGAGCGAATGCAAAACGAAAGGGCGGCTGGAGTGTCGAAACAAAAAAAAAATCACCCAACCACCGCTCCGTAGATGAATAACGCGCGAGTTTTTCGATAATCTCCTCCTCCCCTGTACTTGTACAAAGCTCACAGCAGCAGCACGTACACGAGAGGGCGAACGCATTTCGCGACGTTTAATTGGAGTATCGGGAGCTCGGGGAGAAACTGCACCCGACCCGAATCGTTAAAGCGCATTACAATGCTCTCTGTGTGCACTTGCGCGTGTGTTTGCGCGTGCTTGCGTGTGCTTTCCTGTGCTTGCGCCACCCCCCCCCCCGCCAGTTCCCCTGCGCTCTCAGTTTTAGCATGCAAACGACGTGAGCGCTATGTTTGTTGCCTCGTCCGTGTATTGCAGGTTGGGCGCAGGCGTGCGTTTATATGCGCGCACGGGGTGTGCCATTTCGCGCAGACGGCCGATCGTAAAGTTTCCCCGAGCTCGCAAGCGCGTGCGTGTCTATGTGTGTGTGTATGTCTGTGTGTGTGCGAAGTGCACGGGCGGAACAAGCCGATGGGATTAGAGCGAACGAGATACAATGACGAAGAAGACGGTGCGCGAGACTTCGATTTCCGGATTTGCTAGTTTCGAGGGTATCGCTGTTGCTGCCGCTGCTGTTTTGGTTGATCGAACGGTTGGAAAATTTAACCAGGATATTTTTGGGAATAGCGCCAATTATTTTGTAAAAGGTGAGAAAAAAAAGGTTCCCTAAAAAAAGAAAACAGAATACACCACAATGTATCGATAAAACAAACTTAATATTCCGTTGAAGTAATTTGAAACATTTGCTACGATATCGGGTGGAAAGTAGGACCAAGTAGAAAAGAGCACCAATTTTTCATCGATGAGCAGGAAAACGATGATCGATATAGGCTTATCCCAAGGCAACAACCGAGGAGAGCACTAAAAGCCGAATCGCAGCCATTTGTTTAGGAAGTAGGAGTCAAGCGGCCAAGTTACGAGCATATCGAGGCTGAGAATGGATCGTTTCGCGGCGTATCGCGTCTCGGAGCGCGCCCGTCAAGTCCAGTCGTAAACAAAGGCCCGGCCCGGCCGCAACGCTTATTGCCGCGCACTTCGTAAGCGCCTCGCGCGACCGGATCATCCCAAAGTTTCGCAGCAAAAAGAGCGGATACAGCCGCTAGAGGCCTCGAGCCTACCTATAAATTTCCGATCGATCCTTGGACCTTGCCAGGACCCATCGAGAATTCATTTATCCTCCTCCTCCAACCGTCCTTCCTTCCTTCCGACTCCTCCGCCCCCGTCCATTGTTTTCCAGTTCACCTTTATCCGCGGCCCGACACGTAACCCACCCATTATGCATTCCTTTTGCTTCCGTCACGAGGATGAACGCGTTCGTTCCGTTGACGTGAGCAGCTCGTTATATTATTGGGCGGGAAATTGTTTTTCCTTACGATCGGTGGATTAGTTTGGTCGCGGACACGGGCTATTCGTGGTGCCGTCCTCGTCCTCGCGATACGACAAAATTTCTATTGCCTGTTTAAAAAATTAACTGTACGGTTGATAACGCGGCTTTGACAGTTGCAGACATGATGCAAGGTTCGCGAGCGGATTCAGGCGGACGCGTCGTTAATTAACATAAAAAATGCAGGAGTTGCTCGTGCGATCGATACGTCCGATACCAGCTTTATCGACTTGAAATGTATATATACATATACGTGTGTATATGTATGTATTTGCGGATCGAATGCACGATGAATGTATAATTGAATCGCCGCGTTATATTTATCCTTTCGATTCCATTTAAAATAAGACGACCGAAATTAACAATGGATACATCGAAGTTTATTATTAAGAAGCCTAAGAAAATCTTCAAGTTATCTATATCATATAATTCAAAGTCGTAATAACTCGATCAATGCAAATACCGACTGGCATCGGTTATTTAATTATTTATCGAAAGTGAGTGATTGTCTGGTCGAGGTAAAATTTCCGACCTATCCGCAAAAGAAACAAAGGCGGGAAACAAAGCATCTCGAGAGGCAAAAACGTTGAACTCGAAATGACATATCGAGGAGCGAAGCTGGTGCAGGTGGATCAGGTCCTTTGTCCCTTATCCCGATCCTACCTCTACCCCTCGGCTGTTTCAACTCTCGCCCGTATTTGCCCCATTGATGAGAGGAGGTGCGGGAAGTTGCAATTTGCTCAACGGACCAAACTGCGCATAACCTCCCGCCTCGAGCTGTATAACAATGCGGTGGCAATAGCGGAGATCGTAAAAATGCCTATTCGATCGAGAGGAGTTGAATGTCGAGACACGAGAGAGCGAGAATGTAGGAGAATGTATCAGTTTATCAGTTTGGCCCCGAGAGCTCGGTAAGCGAGCGCTTTAGCTGTAACTAACAATGCCTCCGCGACTCTGATGGAACTCGAGGTGCTTCGGAACTTTGCTCGCTCACCCCTCAACTTCTCCCCGATAAGTTTATGAATTTAGTTAATCTTGTTGGAGCGCTCGAGGTTGGCCTGCTGTTAAACTATATGTATGTCGCTTAGCGTTGCTTCAACCCACTCTCTCTCTCTCTCTCTCTCTCTATCTCTCTATTACTGCAGCATTGTTTTCGAGATATAGAGAAGCTCTGACTGGGAAAACGGACAAAGTGGATAAATACGGGTACGGCAAGACGCGTGAATCGAGCGTTGGAAACGTATACTCGAGCATAAGAAGATCGAGCTTTCATCCGCCTAAGCTTCTTTACCAGAAAATTCAGAAAAAACCCTAGTGCATGGAAAAGTAGGGATCAGATCGAGGATCGGGTAGGGAGTCGACCTCGATTAAAGATGCACGTGAGCTGGCGACAAAGAATTCGAGAGCTCGATATCGAGTACTTGGCTTCGGAGAAGTGCATCGAGCATCGTCGTGTCGTGCCACCTGCGTGCGAGTATACATATATATCTATAAACAAGGCCACTTAATCGAATCTACTCGCGAACGGCACTCGGGATTACGGCGTTGAATCCTTAATGAATTAAGGATATAGCGCAATAATTAAAGGGCCATCGGTTTCACCCTGCTCCGTTATTCCGCTCCTACGCTAACAGTGACGGAGTAGAAAGCTTTTTCCGAGAACTGGGTTCTCTCGTTTACTTATCGCGACTGCCCCGCCGCAGTTCTTTATTATTCACGCGTCCAGAGACTCGATTTCATTATTAAGCCGGGCTTCTATTGCTTTGACCTTGGTCATACGAATTCTAAAGCTTTCTTTATCCGAAAGTACATTTTAGCTGCAATACAAAGGTGTTCTTCCATCTTTTGACTGAAAAGTAGATGTGCTATAACAATTGGGTATGCGATTTTGTAATAATTTCAAACCGTTACTCAGTTGGAACAAGTGAATTTCATTTTTCTTTTGTCTATTCGTTCGAGACAGCTGCGTGTGATACGAGACAAAACAGACTGGATGGATCGGGTTGGAGGGGAGAGGGGGAAAATTCCTGGTAAGGCAATATCAGCAGTCAACGTTATCAACGTTGACAAACGATCCAATCGTCGATTTAAAGTTCTGGAAAAGCCCATGAAAGAGAAGCGGCGGGAAATATTACCGAGGACAATCATCGGGCACGATTTCCCAATGAAAATCAATATAGGGCGGCCAAAGGAATTAGCGGTAGTTTATAGGTTAGGTGGGTGTCGGGTCGCGGGCGTAGGGACGCGGCCTTCCAGGAATTTCGGTTAGCTTGCAGCGTCAGCAGCAGCTCGCATCGCACCACAGCAGCAGCCGCGAGAAATATATATGAATATGAAAGGAGCGTCCCCTTACTCGGCGCAAATCGATGGCGTCGACGAGTGCTGAGAGAGGATGCGCGCTGAATCGCGCAGGTCACAGTCGTCGATTATCCATGGGCTGCTCTCTCTCTCTCTGTCGCTTCTCCTCTTCCTCTCTCCTCTCTCGTCCTCTGGTCTGGCCCTGTAGTCCCTGCGCGCACTTTTTCCCTCGCTATACACCGCGGACCGAAACTCTGCAAGAGACTGGCTTCGAAGAAAAAAAACGACGAGGCCGAAAACACTGTCACACGATTCGCTGTCGGTCGACGCACTCGGCACTCGGCAGTCCGTCCCTCTCGAGGCTGCACCAGCAGTGTTCACTCGCTAAGCTCCCAAAGAAAATCCGTAGGCTGGCCGCACTCTAGGCTAGGAGCTTTACCGGAGCTTTGCCGGAGCTGCACCGCCCACTCGGGGAAGACCGATGATCCTCTCGAGGGTAGAATCGATGTCGTCGCGAGCTCTGGGACGCTTTTGTCGCTCCCTCCCGGGCTCTTCCTCTGGCCCCCGGTGGCCTTTGTCCCCCGCCCTAGGAAGTGGCCCAGCGCCGCGGCAGCATCGTATATCCCTACGCACGCACACACACACACACACACAGAGACGGAGAGCGGTCACACACAGAGAGAGAGAGAGAGAAAGAGAGTGAGGTTAAGACGCCGCGGCGGTGGTCGCGTCTGGCTCGCTCGCACTCACTGGGCACTGGGCACTACTACGGGCACACTTTGGACACTCTCCTCACTGTTGCAGCCGATATCCTCCTTGTCCTCGTCGTCGACGTCGTCGTCGTCGTCGTCGTAGCCGTGTTGTCGCGTTAAGTAGATAAGGTCCGGCACTGGTAGATTGGCCAGACGCGCGCGCGCGCCGTCGACGCTCGAGAGAGCAGCTGCAGCGCAGCCAAAGCGAAACAGAGAGATGCGCGCCGGGCGCAGTGCTGCCGTCTACTGGCGGCGGTGGCGGCGGCGGCGGCGGCGGCGGCGGCGTCGTCTCGTCGTCGTCGTCGTCGTCCCGCTGCTGCTGCGGCTCGTTCCCGGCGCGCCGGAGCGCGCTCCTTCCTTCCTCTTTTTCCCTGCTGCTGCTGCTGCTGCTGCTGCTGCCGGCGCAGTACTCTCTCTCTCTCTCTCTCACTCTTGCCCGTTGTTGTACGTTTATACAATTCGCGACTATATACCCGGCCTCTGGATGTGTGCGTACCGGCAAGTTATCCCTTCCCTGCGGCGTCGCTCTCTCGGCAGTCGGCTGCCCCCGCAACAGCAACGGCGGCGGCGGCGTCGGCGCGCGATTCCCCGGCGAGACGTACCAGATTCGACGAGGAGGCTTGTGTGTCTCTCTCTCTCTCTCTCTCTCTCTCTCTCTCTCTCTCTCTCTCGTTCTCGCTCTCTCACCGTCTGTGTGCGAGCGGCTGTTTGTGTTGGACCGAGTGGAACGTTGAGATAGTTTCCGTGACTTTTTGATGCGCGAGCGATGGCTATGTCCGTGTGACGAGCGGTAAACTGTGTGTGTGTGTGCGAGCCATGCCGACCGATGCAGTTTTGCCGGCGCGTATTTTTGGACGCTCCTAGCCGCGCCTGTTTCTCTCACTCTTTACCTTTTTTTTTACCTTGGCGAGGTTGCCGAGAGCTTGTTTTTACGGTTGACACCCCGTTTCTTTTTACTGCCAAAAGCTACTTCGGTTCGCTTGTATATAGCGTTGTAGGGGCCGTCCGACGGAAATTCAGAAAATCATCCTTTTTTACTCGTCTATAAGTTAAGGTTGACCGGCTCGTGATTACCGGCACGTTGCTCAAACTGCATATAATTCACTCTAACCTGTAGATATACATATATATGTGCACGCGCTGAACCGATACGCGTAATCTGCTCATTTACTTTTATCTTTATCGCGGTGTAAATAGATAGCGAGCTCGGGTAATGTATACACGCGCGAGAGTCTTTATTCACTTTGAAACAGAGACCAAAGCCTATTTAAAATTCGCGTTATTCATCGCGAATTCTCATAAATCAGATATCTTATGAAATATCGCTAAATCGATTAATCGACAAACTGTCCTACTTTCGTAAAATCATACAAAGGAAATTAAAATATTCAACTAAAGTACGTAATCGATTCGTTTGGATAAATATTTATATTTATAAAACCACGGTATTTACATTTATAATAAAAATACAGTAAAATTTTAATTACTATTTTATGAAACGATGACTTGCGCTATAGCTTTAATAATAGGGCTCTAATGTTTTTATATGCACTCACGAGTCTGCTTCCTGACTCTAACACTTAGTATTTCAAGAATGCAATAAAACAACCTTCCATTCCCGTCCATAATCAAAAACGAGTCTTTGATCGCTGCTAAAGCCTAAAAATAGTTAAAGCCTGCACGTACAAACGGTTTCCAAGCGTCACCTGCGTCACGCATCGTGAGCTTCGTATCCACGAGTTGTCGCGCAGACTCGGTCTTTTCGCTTTTTCGAGCTCTGCCCAGCCAATATCGTACCGTAGGAGGCGAAAGGGAAAACGGACCACTGCGGAAGGTTTGGCTCGGAACGAGTCCTCTGGGAAAATGTATCCGCCGACGAAACTTTGATCGATGGGTTACGAAAAACAAATTCTGATCAATGATTATCTCCTTGAACTAATTCTCGAATCGGAAATTCTTGGAGATTCTATATCGTATAATGTAAGGTTCGTTTTTCAAAAATTAATTTTTTATTTCAGGTTAGATTATTAAGGATCAGAAAAACATATTTTTTATTCCTTGCGTGTTATTCGAAAATCTCTTTCCGGTGAATTTCTGTAAAACGAACTTTCTCCGAACTTTTAGAACTTCATAGTTATTTCATTGTTATTTTTAATACCGTGAATTCCGATAATACCGATAAATTCATACCTTGTTGATACCTTCGCAAGCTTTTTACTGTAGAAAGCAGTGCACGAGGCGCAGCTTCACAGGGAGTTTATTTTCAAATAAAATAAATAAAATTGATTATTATTTAAGGGAAGAAAATTTCGTAAATTTTTTAACCGGCTTCTCTAACACCAATATAATGTAGCGAGGATTTTCGAGAAACTTTCACGCGTGTATTTTTCCTACTTAAATATTGGGAATTCGCAATAATATACAGGTGAGTGTCATTTCGTCGGTCGATTCATCTGATTTTCTTCAAAATAGCTTTTTGTGCACGTGAGTCATTAAGGTGATCCATAAACATGTAGCGAAAAGCGCATTATAATTACTGCTACAAGTAAACGATATGGGCATAAACCTCTCATAATTTATGTGCACTGAATTTATGCGAATTGCAGTATCATAACCAAAATGAAATCAGCTACTTTAATGGATTTTGCATAATGCTTTTTATGTAAGATTTCTTTACGCATTAACGTGGATTTATTTGATTTGTTCTCGTTTATTATGTTTTATTCGTTTCAATAAACTAGGCTTTAATGCATTTCAATCGTTACCTACAAGCCTACATCCAGGATTTTACCGTATCAAAGTACAAATTGTATGAAATAATTGATCTTTCTTCGTTTTTATTTGATCAAGTTATTACCAGATCTTGAAACTGACAATCCCCCAAACTGTAGAAACACAAATGCGACACTCGAAAACTCGAAATTCTCGGCATTTCCATTCCTAGTCCCACCAGCTCCGGACATTATCTACTTGTGCCGAAACCCATGAAATCCTCTTGCCAAAGTATCCATAAAAAAAGTGTCTCCCCGAAATCCCGACAGAATTTATCGACAATCGATATACGTATATGTATACTACTGCGTAATTCCTGCATCTGCGACTGGTTGGGCGTTTTTTTTTTTGCATTTCATCCCATCTTCCCGCGTCTCCAGGCTGCGCGTATTTGCAGGGAGCGAGGGGATTGAATTTTTGCCATGAGGACTCGATATTTTATCGATGAAGGAGAGTTATTGTGGATTGGGTACACCTACCGGAAATTGAGGATCAGCTGCGATTAAACCGACCGTTCGAGCCTTCCATTGGCTTGATTTCATTTCTCATCCTGTTACCCGTTTATTTTACATATTCACAAGTGCAATAAACAACTCGCATTTCTCGGTGTGAGGTTTTACCACGCGTGTTTTATAATAATTTAAGCAACGCTTCGACTGCGTTTCAACTGCAGCTTTACTCGCTAAAAGCACGACCTTAATATGAAATTGCAACCTCATTCCGGCTGGCGGTTCTTTCCAGCCGCAGAGGAGCCATGGCACCGAGTTCCGAAAAATGTCCTCGGTCGATGCGCAGCTCATAGCAGCAGCAGCAGAAGATTATAGAGGCGCGCGTGCAGCAGTGATAAAGCGAAATCGAATGAAGATCAGGGGCGCGCTCTCGGGCACGTCGATAAATTTAACGAGGCCGCGCCGCGGCGGAAACTCCGCTCGTGCAGCGGATCCGAATACGGAGCTGCGGGCCACGTACACGCACTTGCGCCGCGCTTTTGCCTATCTCTCTCTCTCTCTCTCTCTCTCTCTCTCTCTCGCTTGCTAGCTCCTTCTCTCTCAGCGTATCGATCGCGCTATGCGGTGTACCGGCAATGAAGTTGTGCTCTACGCTTCGGAAACAATGAAGCATAGGTTGCGATTTGGCCGGTCTTGGGAGTGAGGCCGAAATTCGAAGGCACGGAGCTGGATCCGTTACAACGAAAAAGGACGAAAGCGCGCGGGAAGGTTTATCAATTGGGATCGAGGAGGAAAAAGGTTTTCGGCAATATTGAATATGACACTCTGAACTGTATTAATCAATAACTGAATCATACAAACGCGGGGCGGATACCGCGTTCAAATACAGCGGGTCCCTGAAAGCGTTGGAATGTCGGTCAACGACATGTGGTGTTTGCACTGGTTAGACCGAAACAAGACCTGGGCGCCACAGCGTCATCGACGAGCGAGTGGTTACACCGAGAGCCAGGGGAAAGATGGAGCCTCAAAGTTTCGTCGCGAACTCCCGGCCTGCAGCCAGCGAAACAGGTGCAGCTTACGTGTGCATGCACGAGCCTTATGGCTGTGATGTTTCCATTTTCGATTCGCGCCATTGGAATTCAACGATTCGTAATTTGAGTGGCTGGAAATTCGATTTACCGCCAAATTCTCGTTTGACGAAGAAAGTTTCGTACTTGCATCGATTAGCTAGTGTGACAATATCCGCATTGCGTGGGAAATTTCACTAGTCAGCTCCCATTGGTTTGCTTTCCTCTGCTGGAAAAACTTACGGAAATTATCTATGTCTGCGCGCACCTCTCAACTTGCGATGGTTAGATCAATAAGAAAACTTTGCTTCGCAAGCTTTGTTCGAGCATGCTTGTATCAAAATGAACAAGCTATTATTTTCATCTATAAATCCTGAAACTATTTTAAAATTAATAAAATTCTCAGGATAAATTTAATACAGGAACCGCGTCAACCGCAAAATTCCGATTTAGCCACTTTATACCAAGGACACTGCACAATATATGTTCCAGAATATTTTCGCTTTCGGTATTAATTACTCCCACGCTGAAACTTGTAACTAAATCCAGAAATAGTAATAATACAAATAATCATGGCAGAAATACAAAGAGCGAATCACTTGTAACAATCCATGAATATTTGAGTAAAACTATTCCAGCATCATAGGTCAATTGGCGAGAATTTCATAACGCGAGCGAAAGCATAGAAACTAGCGCAGCAACAAACCAGTCTCGATTCAATTTGGAGTCGGATATTCCGTGCCAACAACAGCATCGACGATCCGCTCGGAAATTCGAGCGAGTGCGTAGAAATCGGAATCGCGCGATACCTATAGTCAGTTAAAAACTCATGGAAGACAAGCGTCAACGATTCGCGACACTATTTCCAGATCATCGGTCCATGAATGAAACATCGATTCGGCACCCAGCACCTGACCAACTTACAGTCCAGATCTCTCGACTCCACCATCGACAAAGCTATTCTAATTCCTCCGACCGACATCGATAATATTAAAAAGAAAAAAGAAAGAAATAGGAACGGAAACTCGTCCCTCAATAATGGATTTGGATAAGCAATGCTGCATAAACCGACAGGCATAACGGGAGGAATCAATTATTGGCGCGATAAAGGGTCGGGAGAAAAGGTCAAGAGATACACAGAAAGTTGGCGGGGGCGGTGAGAGCAACGAACGTCAACCCCGATTTCCCATCTCCATCTCTCGTGGCAGCGTTTGCCGAGTGGGAACAAGAGCGAGAGCAAGAGCGAGGAGGGGAGAGAGAGAGAGAGAGAGAAGCGCTGGTGGCGCCCCGATTTCCGGGTAGACATGCCGGGACCAGAGGTTTAGCTCCGTCTCTGTCGGCGTTCCGCGACCTCGTCCGAGCCGTCGCAGCCCCTCCGCGCCTCTCTAGCCTCCCCTTGGGCGAATGACCTCTCCGCGACCCGTTACACACCGACTGATTCTATCGCCCCCTACTCTCTCCTGTCTCCCTTGAAATCCCTCGCTCGTAGACACGAGAGACAGGGAGAGAGACAGAGAGAGAAAGAGAGAGAGAGCGCAGGCGCACACACCTACATGCCACGGGTGCACGAGTGTCGGTACGGTGCTCGGCTCGGAATAGGCTGGCCTCGCTACTGCACACGTAAACCCCGACGGTTTCAGACACGTTGCAGCCCTCGATGCAATTGGGGTAGCGCGCGGGCTCTAAATTCACCTTTTATGGCTGCTGCCCTCCCCTCCTTTCGAGGAAGCTGCATTCTTCGCAAACTGCTCGGATGTTTTCGCGCAAGATCCCTCGATTGGCTTTTGTTATTGCGATCGGGCTAAACTTTAGATTATTTTCCTACCGCTAATTTCATACCCTCTTCCCGACATCGTGTCCATTGATTAACGAGCAATTCGAATTAAGCTTTGAAATCTCATTGCTAGTCGACCGTTAATGCATTCTGATTAAATATATGTCCAAAGCTCGAATATCGCATTGGCCGCGCACCGCGGGAACTGCATAAGGGATTTAGCAAATAGAAACTCGGTTGCATTATATTATACGGCAGCTGTAGAATTACCCAAGCCAAATACGCTTTGGATGATGATTTTGCACCGTGATGCGGAATGAGCAGGGAATTGCGCCTACGGGGAAGGTCAGTTAATGAGGAATCCGTCCTGCAGTGCGGAAAAATGAAATGATCGCGACAGGAGCGATAGACATCTCTCGTTCCCTTGATTTCCCCAACAAAACCAGCCTCCAGCCTCGCGTCCATTCGTCGAAACGCAGAATAAACGTCGAGAGAACACGCCAATACGTAGTCGACCGCCGCCGGTGTACAGGTACGCGTGTAGCGCTGCTGGTGGCGGTGGTGGCGGTGTTGGCGGTGGTGCCCATCCATTCCGGGTACATTACTTATCCGCGGAGCGAGCCAGCGAGCTATTTCATCCCATTTACAAGGCCGAGTCAACTCTCCCCGAGGCTGCACTCGGCCTCCCCTCTTCCTCTGCTCTCCGGTCGCGCAATTTCCCCCCCCCCCCCCTTCCCGCTGAACTCCCTCTGGGTTAGCTGCCGCAGCCGCTCCCATCCTCCTCCCCCACTCCTTTGTTTCTCTCCTTCGGTGCAATATAACCTCGGGCAGGCAGGCAGTCGACAGCCACCCCTCCGCAGGAGCCTGGACTCGTTCGAGCGCTCGAGCGCCGAGATGAGAAGGGGCTGAAAGAGCT
Source organism: Megastigmus stigmatizans (assembly GCA_900490015.1). Lineage (NCBI taxonomy): Eukaryota > Metazoa > Arthropoda > Insecta > Hymenoptera > Megastigmidae > Megastigmus > Megastigmus stigmatizans. The sequence goes on from UELV01137631.1 coordinate 16,205, forward strand.
GCAACCCCCCCACGACTCGCAAACCACCGCGCGCATGCAGCGTGGAATTCCTCGGAAATGCTTTTTTTAAACCCTCTATCCGCAGCTGGCTTCAGCCTCGGTTAAAGTTGTACATAGTTGCGCGCAACAGCTCCCCTCGCACCCCCGAGCGCTCGATGCACACGAGAACTGTCGGGGGGGTCGCCGCCGAGTTTTCAACCTGCTGCTCCTCTAATTATTATCGGCGGCCCCGCGCGCGCGCACACACACACACACACACACACAAGAGGAGAGTCTGCACGATCGCTCGCGTACACATATATATAGGTAGGTGTACTACAGGGGGACAGAGGCGCGCGCGCGCGGTTATCGATTTCAGCGCGGAATAGAACGGCACACAACGAGATTCCCCGCAGCTCGTTTCGCCTCCTCCCTCTCTCTTGTCCGCCCCCTCGTGGCCCTTGCTCGCGACTCGCTCTGGTCATTATACAGGCGCGATTGCCTGCACACGCGCGATAACCGCTCACCAACGCAAAATGACGTGCAGCTCCAATGCGGTTCTGCTTTCCAGTCGACCCCGATCCTCTCTCGATTGGCGCTCTTACAGCTTTTCCCTACTTGCTGACTGACTACCTCCTCGATGTGGGACAATAGCGAGCTACTCGAGGGCTGGTTCTTTTTTTAATCGATCGATTTGCCAAAAGGAAGCTAGGAACAGCGCGATTCTCGTCACCTCGAGCTGGACGTCCAAAGATCTGCGGTTTCGTTCCTACGTGCACTTGTTGGACGATGTCAATAGGAGAGGAAGAGAGAGAGAGAGAGAGAGAGAGAGCCAAGACGAACGATACGGGATGAAAAAGTGACTGGTCTATGAGAAAAAGGGGTCGCGTTGGAAGGCTGGAAAGAGACGAGGCTTGTACGCGTGTCAGCGACGAGAGAGAGAGATAAAAACAACGGAGAGAGATACAATTGATGGAGAAAGAGATGAAGGGGAAAGCTCCAGCAGAGGGGGATTAAGATAGTTTCGTATATTTATCGCGAGCGTATATCTGTCCGACTGCACGGGGGGAAACCATCCTAACCAAGACGTTATGCAAATACTTCATTGCATAATATCAAATCGGCATTCGACCGCGAGAGTCGTAAAAAGAAAAACTTTCTTCCGACAATTTTGGACAATCTTTATCGATGGGCGACGTCGAGGGAACGATTTTCCGACATTCATTTCCAAGGAATAATTAAAACCTCCTCAGCCTGTGACATCTATTGTCGCGTTAACGATCGCTAGATAATTGATAATCTTTGAGAATATTTTGTGACTTTGCTAAGTTACATAAAACTTATGCGAGTGAGTAATAAAAAGTTTCATACCGAGAAAGCACTAGAGGGAAAACTTTCCTACAGTTCGGAACTTTGGTACTTAAGCATGTTGTAACGATATTTTACTGGAAAACTGGAATAAGAATGTTTCTTAAATATTGTGCATAAATTCAAGTGCTTGTTTTTCAAAGACCGCTACGCGATGATCTTTTCAAGGATCCCATTTAGCATATTCCCCCTCTTATTCATAATCAAATGAATTTCAAGGCTTTACGAGCTCCAGACCTCCGAATGCAGCGGCCATCAGCATCTCTAGAAATTCATGTAGCCCCGTTCCATTCTCGATAAACAAAAGCTCGGTTATAGGAAAAAAAAAGCACGAGGTGAACTCTAGCCGTGGAGAGTGAAGATCTTGGACGGTAAAAAGCACGCGCATCAGGCATCGAAAAAGACCGCGGACTTTTGCCGAGGTTAACAGCCCGGCCTCAGCCCTCCCCTCGGCAAGTTTCAAACAATTCTAGAATCTATAAAAGAGTTAAAATTGAAAGCTAAAGCAATAGTGTCGCATCGCATAGCCGGATTTCGCCGGGGTGCGCCGGCGTCGGCGGCGGCAACAGCGGAGGCACAAGCGGCGGCTACACGAGGGCGCGCTCGGCTCAGAGAGAGAGAGAGAGAGAGAGAGAGAGAGGGCTTCGGTAGCTCTATTGATTCTCGGGGGGTAGTGCGCGCGCGCGCGCGCTTCCTGTCTCTCGGTGGCCTGGAGAGTAGGAGGAGAGGAGGGCGCGAGACACACCCCCGGGGCCACGCTGGCCGGGTTAGCGCAGCCGCGACTCTCTGCCGCGTTATCCCTCGCTGTTGTCTGCAGCCGACTCTCGCGCGCTGACACGCTGCTGCTGCTGCTGCCGCCGCTGCTCCATGTGCAGGAGGCTCTTGGGCCGCCGACGCGACAGCCGCGACTCCCACCGTGCACCGAGCCCAGCCTTCCCTTTGTCTTTGTGGACGAACACCCTTGGCTTTATCTCTCCCTGTCTGCTGCTGCTGATGCTGATGCTGCTACGGCCAAAGGGAGGGGGCGACACCTTCTCCGCTGCTTACTCTCGCTGTTTTCGTTTGTCGTCTTTTACTTGTTTATGACTCCCGCCCCTCCTTCCCTCTGCCTCTCCCTCTGTTAGCACAATAGCTACGAGACATTGCGACTTTAACTCGGAGTGCTGGACTTTGTGCCGTACCGCCTGCGCGATGACTCTCCTTTTTTGAGGAGGCGGAGAGGATAGGTTTTCTCTGTTTCAATGCGAGATTCTTTGCGCACTCGGCTGCGCGTTCAACGTTTTGTCAAGCCAACTTTCGAGATTGTGCGAAAAGAAAGGAGAATCTTTCTTCTCGACAATACGAGTTTTAAGACACAAGTTGTACATCGATTCAAAGTAATATTGTGTAGCTGTGCTCTCCCATACGAGTACATAAACACTCGGATATAATCCTGAGTAAAATTTCATTTTCCTCAGCCTCCGTCGCGCTAAATCTCTACTCGTTTTTTAATCGGATTCTTAATAAAAACACGATTAACGCCCCTTCGAGAGGAGAATCTTTTAAATCCCAGCTCGCGCAGCTCGATCGCTCTTGCAAAAGTCAGCGAGGAAGAAAAAATAAGCAGCTACGGAGGGAGAGAATCTCTTGTGCGCCATTTACAAGAACGAGACAGGACAGTTTAAAGATTTCCAGCTTAAGACTTTAATGCGGCTTGATTCGTTATAACGACAGTTAATTTGCAAAATTTCCCCCTCCTATTCCATTTCCTTCGCGACGGAGGATTATGAGGATCCGCAAATCTACGAAGCCGCTCAAAAGCCGTTTCCCGAATCCCTCCCGTATCGCCTCAATGGACCATTCTCCTAAACTCCACTGCGAAATCGTTCAAGTGAATCGCGCGAATATACTTAACGAGAGAACACAAAGGTTGAAAAACTTTACACCGATTTTTAATCGATCATCTACGTAAGTATATATATAGTTTGCTTCGCTTATAGGCTATTCTATATATAATATACAAAAATGATAAACGCAGACTTAATCAACTTATAATTTTAGAGCTGCAGCAGATGTAATCAAAGTAATGAAAGTCCTCAGTTCTGGCCTGATCTTTAATGTTGGTATAAAATGATTGGCGAGGAAGCAAAGATAAAGCGGCAATAGAAGAGCGAAAGAGTGAGACAGACGGCGGGAGGTCGAAACTAACTAAGTTCCATTACGGACTAGTAGTTGCAGGTTAATCCCTCAGGCAACTTTGGCAAAACTCGCCGGCGCATATAAGCCTCCCTCCTACTCCCCCCCAAAAGTTTTCCAAGTTCGAGGAACGGCGTAATACTCGTGTTTCGAGTCGCGAGCCGCACGACAGTGAGTAAATCGGTGAGGGTGACACACCAACGCTCTCGTGTATAGCCGACACATATGTGTTGGTGCACACAAAGCAGAAAGATGGAGGATAAGGAAAGTGAGGGTTCGCAATCCCATTGTCTGCGAATTTATCAATCGCTTCTCGGGGGGGGGGGGGGGGGGGGGGGAAGATCCTTTTTTTCCTTTTTTTACTTTATAAAGGGCTGTATTGAAAACGTAAGCGGTCGTAATCTTATTGGGAATTGAATTACTTGGTCCGAAATTTATTTATTGCCATGGATGGAAATATCGAGTTTTTTTCTTTTTTGTTTTTTATTTTGAAAACTTTTTGTGATGGTAAGTAATGATTAAAAGTAATTTTTTAATAATTTTACGGAATGCGTAGTACATTCGTCAACTTTTAAATTACTTCGTTGCACTCATAATTAGATAAGTTATCAACTACTCGAGATAGTCTCTTTAATTAACGCTCTAATTAACTTTGATGAAACGCCTTCTGCGACTGTAGAAATTCTTTGTACTTGAACATGTAGTTAAATTTTTCCGTTCTAGCGTAGTTTGTTGATCAAATTATCAATTTATAAACAAAAACGATAATGCTTTCAACAACAGACAAAAAAGTTTCAAACAGCCAAGGATTGTACAACATCTCTAAACACTAAAAATATACTGTAATAAAAAAACGTTGTACTTGCGTTTCTATGAGTTCAATAACGAATTTTAAACAATAATAAACAAAATTATTTTTGAGTGTCAATTTTACAATTGCTAGTATTATTGATATAAATTTATTTACTCCTTTATAAAATATATCTCACTGTACATAAAACTCTTTTCCATCAAAGCAAATATCCACATGACAGTTTGAAAAATCCGTGCAAGGATACAAAAAATAAAACAAAAACAAGGTTTTAGCAATAAAAGCCGAAAAAGTTCACGTCATGTCTCGAAAACACGATTTGAAAAAGGAAGAAATAAAAGCGGAGGAACAAAAACGTGGGCGATTGTCGCGGTAAATCACATCGTCGTCGAAAAATTCCAACCTATCGATAAATCATCTTTTTCCCCGGGCCGGAAAAGCGGGCGCTCGATATATTCCTCGGGATTATCCTCCAAACATCGGTAGAAAGAGGAAGAGCAGAATCGCTTTCTCCCCGTGACCTTAGCCAATCGCCAAATTTCCTTCTTTTCCCACTTTTATCCTTTCCTCTCGCTCTATATTCTTCCACTCTTCTTCTTATTTTTCTTTCATTCGATTTCCTGATTACAATCAACTATTACTGACGAAACTCCTTCCGTCTCTCTTTTTTGTCCGTAAAAATTTATTAAAAATAACGTTTTTAGTGCATGATAAAATTGACTATTCGACGTGAATTTTGGTGAAGCGAATAGAATAGTATTTTACATTTTTAAGTGTAAATATTTGATTGTAATGCAATTTAAATATTGTTATACTTTTTTGCTTATAGCAACATTCAATTGACGATGATATTATAAATAAACGATATTTAAAGAAGATAATTCGATGGAGTCGTTAAGCTTTTTTCAGCTGGCGATGCAAAAGCGATATCACACGGTATTATCCAGTCGGCAGTCACGATGAAAAGAGGGACAGTGGAATTACTTTCTTTCGTGACCTTACCAATCGGCCAGTCTCTCAGCTCCCACTCGTTTTTTCTCGCCGCGCAGGCTCCTCGCGCTTAGCGTTTCGTTTTCTATTCTGTCAGGTTGGTTTTTCTCGTTTTCATCATCCTCTCGGATTCATCGAGAGGAAACTCGAGGAGGATGTGATCCGATGTAATCCGAAACGATCTTAGTTCAACTTTTGCGGCTTTCTTCGCCTCCGACTTTTCTCCCTCTCCTTCGTTCTCGCTCGTCGTCAAGCTCGACGCTCTTCGATTCGTGACGACACTCAAGTATGCGCAGAGCCAATAACGCCAAGGTTCTTTTATAAGAATACGCCTTTTAAATAAGCTGCGCAAATAACTAATTTAGTAAGAGACTTTCAAATTTGGATCAAAGAGGAAACCTGCAATAAGTAATAGCTATGCGATAATTCACTCGAAATACGTAAAATGGTTAATCTTATAAGAAGTAAGTTTTAATTTGTTACGAGTAACTTTCCTCTTTTTCGGATTTATAGAAAGCGAACAACTAACTTTTGTCAAAACGTACTCGTACGTATACGTATTATAAAGATGTATTTGTTTTTCTCGTGGAAATTTTCAGTCCGTCGACTCTGATTGCTTTGATAGCCTGTAATACTCATTTTTATTCCACATCATTTATCTTCCGCTCTCAATTTATTTTCAAGAGTATAAAATAACCTCGCCGCGGCATAAAATAACGCTAAAGTTATTTCATGCTTATTTAAATAAATAAAATCACGCAAAATCAGTGCCTGTATAATACAACACGGGCTGCGAGTCAAAAACATTGTACCTGCAGTCGAATTTTACATTTAAATTTATTCGTTTGCAGCGTATCGCATTCGCTGCATTAATTTTTCAAATTCGAGCCTCCACCAAGTCACAGAACTGCTTTAAAATAAATGCTTGACATCCAAAGTATGCTTGTACAATTCCTGCTTGAATTTCATTTCATTTTAAATCAAAGAACCGATAGTATTAAAATCCTCATTAACCGCAACAATCTATCTACACATGCAGAGCAATTTTGTCCCCCGAAGGGGAACAGTAGTAATCACAGTCGGCTGCACTCGCGCAAATTCGGGCAGTAATAATATAATAATAAAGGGCTTAGGCAGCCGTCAGCGACAAGGCGATATACATCGCCAGCACTTTATGGCCGCACGCAATTACAGAGTGAACCCAACAGAAACTTCATTAATAATTAGCCTCAGCTTGGAAAAAGGGTGGGATGGGCAAGAAAGGGGACACGCCGAGTTCTCTGCACTTTTGCTGCGAAGGACGTGGAGGAGGAAGCGACTGAGAAAAAATATGTATATATATATAGAGGGGAGGGAGATTGTTAGAGACTCGCTCGCCCGGAAGAGAGACAATGAACGAGACTCGCTGGATATCGCACTTTTGCCTCCTTTTTCTCCTCCTCTCGTCTCGCTTTTCCCTCGTTACGGGCTACTTTTCTGCGGAGATTGACTCGGCCGAGACGAGCCATGCTTATGTACCGTTGATATTTCACATTGAAATCCACACGGTCCGTATTGCTATTGTAATCAAGCAAAAGCTCTTGCGAGCTCAACCCCGGACGGAATTATTTACGTAGAAAAAGATAAGCTGCAGCAAAATGCCTCGCGACCAAATTGACGACAAGGAAGAAAATAGAGGGGGGATAGACGCATGTATGCGGTATTATGCAGCTACTGGGAGCGCGACACGCGGCGAGCTCATATTGATTGGCGCATTAAAGGGAAGCTCCCGGTATATACGCGGAACTGCCGGAGTAGTTATGGCTGCTGTTCTTCGCTCCCAGCTCCTTCGTCTCGGCCTCTAGCTGCGGATCACCGATTTTTGAGGATTCCCTCGTGAGTTACAACCAAGATTTTCACTATCTCTCATTTTAGTTTTCTTTGGATACTCCAGAATCAGTGGTAAACTCGAGTTTCCAATTAAAAGCGAACCGCAGTCAACGGCCAGAATGGAAATCTCTCCGGCTATTTGAGCCGCAATCTCGTCTAATCGAGTGACGCTGTCTCTTCCTCTCCCTCTCTTTCACATTCAGTCAAGACCGCACGAACTAAACTGTACTCTCTCGATTAACAAACAAGTTCTTTTATCGCTTGCAATGGCCGTCTCTCGCTTCCTAAATCAATTCAATTGGTCCCAACAGCCGAAAAGACGAATGCAAAATTCAAAGCCGGTTAAATTTGTCGTGAGCTCGCTTCCTCATTCCGCATTTTTCCGGATCTAACGAGGCCGTATTAGCCCCTACTCCTTAGCTACTTTACACGCGCGGATCAGCGTCTCGTCTCCCCTTTCATTTTCTTTTTCTACCTTGATTTACAGGAGATTTATTTTGGTTCGTTCGTGCCATTCGCTGCAGTGCCGAGGAAGTTTCTCAATCTCTCGTCTCGGCTCGGCATTCTGCGAGTCGTCGAGAAATGACCTTTGATCGATGGAGCCAATGCGATTCGCTGTAGGACCGAGAAGCCTCGACGTTATCTCGAGAGATAAATTCTCAACTTTAGCGATTGAAAAATTCATGTAACGACGGACTACAGAGTCTTGAATGTCAAGAATTCTACGTTTTGTGACTCGATGAATATAGATAGTCTTAAGCTTGCATCAAAACAATTGGATTTGTCTGCAATAAAAGAAACAATTTCAAATAACGATAAAAAATATAGTTGCTTTACTTGTAATTTACGTAAGATTTCGGTTTAAAGGTATAAATGCTTCGTGACAGGTGTATATAACATGTAATAATTTATTACATCGTAAAAAAAAACAACATTCATTGCAGCAGCAGCAGTGAACCAAGCGAACCAAGCGAACGAAATAGTCTATAAATGTAAATGCAGTCGAGTATTTCACCGAGTTTTCAACAGACGATCACGAGACGAATGATTGGTCATGGTCTACTTTTCAATCGATGCGAATCGAACGAAATGTGAACACACACACACATAGACACACATACACATGCGTATACACGCGTCCACATGTGCAGAGTAGTGGTCGACGATGAAATTTGTGAGACTGTGATATATATTTACAAGCCCGACCAATACACGGTACGAGAGAATTAACGAGCGGAAGATTATTCGTGTTAGCTGCCTGACAAGGAAATGACTGAGACTATATATCTACATAGGCTGCAGCGCAGCGCAAATGCAAAGCTCAGCTGCTCTATTCTCTTTTATACTCGAATAATTTAAATTTACACCAGCTGGAAAATCTACGTAAATGTAAATACATAATGTTTCTCTTATCGCTATTCCTTAACTGTCGTTTACACGTAACGGTGAAAACAATACTTGCTTTTCGTGTGTCTGCGTGCCTATGTATATAGTGTATATATTATTTTAAACACATTTATTTTGCAAATAAAGTATTTTAACGTGGAACGCGATTCCAAAATATTCGTACATAATTTTAACAAGAAATAAAAAGACCTTTAACGAGACCAAAATGAAGAGAATGAAGAACGAGCTAATGTTAAAATGGTTTCTTTAAACTACTTTTAACGATGCTCGGCAATGATAGCGAGCTGCCAAGCAAACCTATATATTATTGGACGATTGACGTTCCACGACCGCAAACTCGATAACAAAAAAAAAACTCCAAATGGCAGACGAACGGTTTCCTCGTCCATCTAGCGAAAAAGAGGATTAGTCCAAGAAAGAGGTGTGCGAGCCTGAGAGAGGGCTCAAATCTTGTCTTCCAATCGAGGAGTGTATCGAGGAGCCTATAAAGGTAAGGAAAGCGCGGCACGTGTCGTCCCTCATTTCCCATTCGTGGCGGGGGGGTTTTTTTTTTTTTTCATTTCCTCGAGAGCGAGCACACGAGTGATCCCGACCAACGATTCGTGCACTTTTATTGTTCGTCCCTAATGACGCGCGTCAACGATCCAAGACGAGGAAGAGCCGCTTGTGCGCGGCAATGAAAGTGTGTGGTTCTGCATATAGTCGATGATCGAAGCTGTTGCGACAGACGAGGCCAATTAGAACTTTGCATGCTGGATATCTCGATGCTGTTTTACGGCCCCGACTACGACCAATAATGGACGCTGCCAGCTCTTCTCTTGCTCCCTTCCTTTTGCTCCTTTACTAGTCTAATTCGTCGCTTATTCCTATTAACGATCGACTATCAGATGGATCTGCTCGCTTTAAACATCAGTCGGTAAATAATGCGAATTGTATATAATGTAGTATGAAAACTCAAACAATATTGTTTTATAATATTAATTTTTGTATGTTACATACGTTGGATAAAGGAATAAAAAGATAGGTACGTTATTTAAAATTGTATTCGAGCAAACGGATAAGTTGACCTTTGCATCAGATAAATCAATCGAGCATAAGCGGTAAAAAAAATCGATAAGTAATCGACATCGCCTGTCAATATTAAAGAGGATAATCTTTTCTCCGCAACTCGTCCCTCGAGTTGCGCGTCACATTCGTGGTACGACATCCCACTTCAAAATAAAAAGATAAAAGGAAAAAATGTCTCGTGACTGACGGCGATGTAGCCATCGGTGTAAAAGTGCACGTTTCTTTCGTAGCTTTCCCGCTCGACGATTTTCTTTTTAGATTCGTACATGCACGTACAGCATCGCATATAAAGTAAAGGGTAAAATTTTTTAAATGTCTATAGCCTTCGCGATAGTAACTGGGATGGAAGTCTTTTTGAAATTTTTATTTTGCATACGTTTTTGTCTAAAAAAGCTTCTGATTTTTAGCACTATTCAAAAAACAGTTCATCATTTTTAAATTTCAATTACTGCATAAAAGTAAAATGAAATTTTTCTCAAACTCGAAATACAGATGTTCTACCGAGCGTAAAAATATTGTATGCCTGCGCGGCTTTTATCATGTGACGAGCTTTAATCGCTTGATTGAACACGAGCTCGACGACGCGATGACAAAGCATAAGAAAAAAGCAAAAGTTCTTTTCGGGGGGTAAAGGAGGAATGAGCAGTTGAAACATTCGCTCTTTCGTATTTTTCACCAAGCACTAAACAACAAGTGGATTTTAACTAATCGATTATCATAATGTTATTTGCTTTGCGACATTTGACATTCGTGTTTGGCGGTAATCGTGAACTAATTAAATATTTACTCGATCTTGTATGAACATAATTGAAATACTAAATAGAAAATTTCCAGTGCTTTCATTATTACATCGGAACTTTTTTAATCAAATCTTTATTAAATTTCAAACTGGCCCCAGTTATAAGCGACACAGAAAAATGGCAGACGGGCGTGTATACACAATACAGCGATATAGGAATGAAGAAAAAAAAGGAGGCGATGCTAAAGAAAGAACAAAATTGAAGAGGATGAATTCCTAGGAAATTCCAGACTCACCATGACCAGGGCGTGCGTCAGAGCAGTCGATGACCTCGACCTCCTGGGCGTCGTGCCGACGTTCTCGCCTCTCATGATGCTCTCCACGACTGCAACAGGAAACCAGAAAAAGTGATGTACAGACGGAAACGTGAGTGGGAATTCGTAGGAATTTGTTCTTCTTCTTATGTAGACACGAGTATACTATGCGTTGAATAACGTACATTAACTATATTGAATAATGCTAATTTAGATTATTTCTTTACTTAGACGTAGACTACAAGATCTATGGAAAATTAGTATGTGTAGTATTGATTTCGGTATACAAATTAATTTATTCATTTTTCGAATTTTAAATAAGTTATTTCAATCTGAATGTGAATATATCTATTGATGGACAAGTAATTTCAAAATAATAAATATTATTCCCCATAAAACTATTTATGTACAATACGTACTATACTATATAGATAAAAAAACATTGTCTCGCGAACTCAGTGTCTCAATTTCCTTCTATGCGTTCATTGTAATTTATTCAAAATATATTCTGACTTACGTTGTCTTTTGTAAAATTTCCAGACTACTAATCAATCGGACTACACATCAGACATGTACATGAATTATTTCTCATTCTTTTTGTCACTGTGTTGAATAGATAAGGGTGGGAATGGAACTTACCACCACCGAGGATTCGCATCTGCACCAGGCATGGATCCTCGTTGTGACCCTCCAGGACCGTATCGTCCGTCACCGTCAGGTCCTGCAAGAAGAAGATGCGATTACTTACAGTACTGCTTGATGTTTTAGGATTATAACGAATCTCTTTGAATCCATGAAAGGTAGATACATAATTAGTGATAAATACAAAGGTAATTTTTCATTTATTTCAGTGCAAGTATTTCTTATAAATAAAAATAATTCTTTTTATGTAACAAAGAAAAAATTTTACATAACACTTGATATGATACATTTGCGAATCCTATGAATATAAAAAAAAAGAAAGTCTTATCTATCTATAAGCTCATCTGGGAGCCAACAACGTTTTGCTTGTTTAACACACTTGTTATAATACACACGATAATTTATAACACTGTGAGTGGATGGTCGCTTTGACAAATCCACACATTGAGATCCAGTAAGAATCGTTGCCTCCTACCGAAAACTACGACCCTCTACATAATATTGCGTATCAAAGTGCAAATGCGAGTGAAACAAGTGAGTTAAGGTAAAACATTTTTTTAGTGTCTTAAAGAGCTTAGCGTTCCTTAGTATGCTCATGATTTCACGTGTGATTTAATGCAATCCATAAATAAAATTTAAATAAACACGATCACTACATAAAAGCTCCTTTGTTTTATCTCTAATAAATTATTCGTCATGAAAGTTGTTAAAACGCGTAAAACATTTTCTTGCTCACTTCCGGCATTGAAATCTATTGAAATCCGATAGTCATAATCTTCAATATTTACCGCTCTATACAAAGTAAGGCTTATCATGTCATGTTAAAAATCTCTGATAAATCACACAGAGCATGAAGATCGAAAATTACGCGATACGAGAAGCCGAAAAGTGGGAGACATCGTCAGTGGTCGCTTTTCTACGAGATCACCACATGCCGGAAGAAATCCTTACCCAGGGATTCCTCTCCAAGAACAGAAAGCGAATGACAGTCGAGGAGGAAATGTTCATAGAGGAGTGCACGCGCGAACTAGTCGAGGACTTTCCTTGCCTCGTCGCCATCGACTGTCAGAGCGAAGACATCATCGGTACGATCATCCTCGTGCCAGTGGAGCATCCCAATCTCCAAGGGGAAATCACGCTGTCGGAATCTAAGGCATCGCGAAAATCAAAGCTGTATCACGAGCTGGTGGATTGCACCCTCAAACTGCTGGACAAGGCGCGAATTTTCGACAGGTATCCAAAAGCCAAAAGCGCTTTGAAATTGCGGAGTCTCGCGGTTCACAAGAATTATCGAGGCAGAGGATTGGCCAAGGCTCTGTTGAAAGAGAGCATCCAGTGGTCCAAGAAGCACGACTTCGACTTGATTTTTAGTTTGTTCACGCTACCGGCATCGAAACGAGCTGCTGAAAGGATTGGTTTCAGAAAGATCGCCGATTACGACCTTCACAAAGTGAGGAATGCCGAGGGCTCGCTTGTTTTCGCTGACGTCAGTCCGAACAACATAACCTCTACTATGGCGCTCGAGATAGAAACGTGGATTTGAAAAGACCCATTTAAGTATCTTGAGCCCTTAGTCTTCATAAATGTATGTAGTGTATAGAATATATCTTATTTTCCTGTAATTAAGGTTTTAATTTGAATTTAGTTTATAATTATGAAATACTTGTGAGGTGAGTTCTCATGTCTCATGATTATTGAATTGAACAAATTGATAAATAAAGTAGTTTTAGCGAATAGTAAAAAGAATAATTATTTTGATTTTAATTTTTCGACATGATTATACTTTGATTAATAAAAATAATAATTAATAATAATGGTTCATCAGTGAAATTCATTTCCCACACCGAGAGAAGAATATAGATAATAGCTCAATTAACTATTAATATATAAATTTTAATAGTTAATTAAGATACATCTTAACAATAACTACCTATATATTCTACTTTCAGTGCATCGATAAAAAACAGATTGCCAATTGTTACTATCGTACCGAGACTAATCCGATGAGGAACATAATTTTTAATTCTAAAATATAAATTGATAAATGTAAAATTTATCACCTGGGATATAATAAAAAATCGCAAGTACTCAGTGAAAAATGGGCATCTGTATGTACATTACAAAAAAGGCACGATCAATGAATTAATCGAATCTATAAAATTTGATTTATGATCGCTTTCTCAAATAGAATTAATTCGCTAAGGTTCAGAAAAGTTCAATATTCGTGACTTGAAAAATATGAATATACGAACATTTTTTTAAATATTTTTAACTGTGGTAAATTTCCTTTGTGACTCAGACAAATGTATAAATTTGAAGAGTGAACTGTAATTATTATAATTATATGTATTTTTTGATTAAAGCGAAGATAAGCCAACGTATCCGCTACTCTTTATAGGGATTAGAGTGACTTTTTTCTATAATATATAATATTTGTAATAAAGTCATCAATTTCTACGCTTCGATGAATTTCACGTAATCGAAATAAAGTTTCAGTACTTGAAAAACACTTGTCGTAACTCCAATCCCTGAAAGTCTATAAGATCCAAAAAGTTTTGTTTTGAAGTTACATCACTTAGAAAAGCACTTGTTTCATTTCGAACAGTAGATAAGTCTTGAAAAGCTAATCCTCTGTTAACTAGTGTAAAAGTTGACCAATATTAAAAAAAATAAATAAATAAACCGTCCTTTGCCATGTCGGAAATATGACGTCAGCATTAAACTTGTTTAAACTATCGCTCAGCGAGAAACGTAGTTGCACTCAAACGATCAGCTATAAAGAGCTTGTACGTCGAAGATGTATTTTTGTAAATGAAGGGAGGACACATACCTTGGTGGCCTCGTTGTAGCCGACGATGACAGCCGTGTACCACTGGGTGGTACCCTCGGCTCTGTAGACCTCGACCCTGAATCCGACGAGGACACTCGGCGTCGTCAGCAGTATACTCTGGCCGTCTTGCATCTCGCACCATTCTCTGACTGAACTCGCCCATGACGACGTGCCTTTCGTCACCTCCCAGTCTTGCTGCAATTCCGATACATAATTCGCATTAATTTTGGTCGGTATAATACTTTGTTTGACTTTTGCATCTTAATAAAAAAAAACAAAACATTTTTTACTCTCATTTGTGCCTGTTGGAGTTGAATAAAATATTATTACAATACGATGGACTAAACGCGCCTTTAAATATGAAAGAATCATTAAGAGCCGCGAGTTTCTTAAATTCCCTCAACCGAGCCAGCAAATTCACTTTTTCGCTCTCTCTCTCTCCCTCCTATCTATCCTCAGCAGTTCCTACTCTCCCCCTCTTTCTATCTCTGTTCCGGCAGTTCGGAATTGCAGACGCGCCCGAAAAGTAAGAGAGAGAGAGAGAGAGAGAGAGAGAGAGAGAGAGAGGACCCCGCCCTTATCGATTATACCGAGCGCCGCTGGAACGGTACGTATCGGCAGCGACTACATACATACGCGCACACGCTCCCCTGCGCAAGAACTTCATTTACACAGTTATAAGCTGTAAAGTTAGCCCGAGAGAGAAGAGAGAGAGAGAGAGAGAGAGGTTAGGTTATATCTGTTAATGAATGAGGGTGGCGAAAAGGCTTTGTCGGCAGCTACGCAGATTTCAAAGTGTTATTGGACTTTTTTCTACCTTGTTTGCATCGGAGTTCGAGAGGTAAATTGATTTTTTTTTTCGAGTCTAAAGCTTAGAGACTCTAAGAGATGTTTATGTTTTGATAATTCGTTACTTTCGTTTGGCAAATGTTGAATTGAGTTTAGAGTAGTTTGTAACGTCGACAAATTCGTATTTTATGGATTCGCCCTGATAGAAAGTACTTTGACGAAATGAAATTGATTTGTACATTTAAAGTATACTTACGTACATATTATTAATAATGAAGTAATTGCGTGTATTCTCGTTATCGGAAGAAAAAAAATTGAAATTGGTTACCTGCATCTTAGAAAAGAGACCATGAAACGAAGGACTTTTAACCTCAAGAGAAAACCTATCTAAATTATATCTGCATTGTTTAAAGCAGAGCGCATGCGAAGCAGAAAAAGAATTGTCTTTCTATAGTTAAAGTTGATTGAATAACGTGGGAACTAATTATATAAGCAGCGAGCAAAGATCCTGTATACTAGCACGAACATGTAAACAATTCGAGCAGAAGGTTTTTTAAATACTTTTATTTAAATTACGAGTATATATACATACAACTTAGAAAGTAAAAATACATTTAAAAAAAAACTTTCAAACATTTCATTTCGATTTTAGTAGTTCTGTTATCTTGTGCCCTAATTTCATGTGTTATCGGAATTAGAATTCTAAAATCTTCAAGAGTCTGCTAGATCAGCATCTCGGCTATTTCGATCATCCGCAATACTTAAGGAGGTTCTCCTTATACGTAGGAAGTCAAGTACAGAATTTACTAGATTTGACCAGTGCAGTCGGTATATACTCTGCATGTATAACCTATAGGCAAATGAGATTTATATATGAAATATCAACTCCCTCTTATTTCACAGTTACCCTATGGTACTTTAGAAAATTGCTAAAAATTAAAAAAAATCTCTCTATTACTATAAAAAAAAAATCGAAAAGCTGTCATCATCAATTAATTTATAATCGGAAAAAAGAGAATCTTTCTCATAAGACTACGCGTTAAAAAAGCAATAACAAAAATATTTAATTCCCGGCTTTGGGGTACCCTAGCCTCGCGAAATTTTAACTGGAGCTTCTTCAATCATTTACCTTGCTACATAAAAATTTGTAAGTCAATGACATCGTCAATTCAATTATCGAGAGAACTCCCTTAAGGCGTGCAGGAGAAACAATTGAGTGTGTCGTTACACTGGCCGCGCCAGTACCTATAAGAAGTTACGTCAGCCGATGGCGGGCGCGCGTGGTTACGTTGTCGGCGTTACGTGAGCGTCGATATGTCGCGGCGGCTCGCGTTCTCTCTCTCTCTCTCTCTCTCTCTCGTAAATCGCTAACGCAAAGTGTAAGTAGAGGAGAGCGTTAATAAAAGAGCAATTAGAAAACGATCGATCGACCATGTCAAAGTGAAAATGTAGTTCAGAGCAGTTCTTGCTGTTCTCGCGCCTTTTCCTTCCCTCTTTTTACCCGCTTGGCAGAGACTTGCGACGTTCGTGAATGTAGAAAAGCTAACCGGAGGAGTTTTTATCTTCACAGGCCACTGCTTACTTACGTCGCGTCGTTCCTGGCAAATGGAATTAGTCGCCTAACTGATGATGGCCTATCAAAGATTTCTTCTATGGTAACCGCAGCTTTTACAAATTTCTTTTCAACTGTTTCATTTTTTTTACAAGTAGATTGCATTAATATGTTGGCGAATCAAAGTCACACACTTTCGTTAGTAAGTACTAGTAGTTTAAATGCTTCTGTTAGTCAGTAGCCATATTTAATAGTTCAAGTGAACCAAGCGATGATGCAGAGAGCGAAAAGAGAAAATAGATCTGGGGGGAAAATCCGCAGATCCGTGAAATAAAATCGACCGAGTGTATATGGGATGTAGAAAAGTAGCCTGGGGAGTCGAGGGGGCAGTTATCCGAGTCTGCTGACCCTGAACTATAAATGCAGCAGCCACATCTCGCTCCGTGTGCTTCTTCTCTCTTTTTTCTTCCTTTTTTCCCTCTTCTCCATTCTTCGTCATCCGTCTCGGCGTATACACAAAGTGGTAGTCGTTCCTCGCGCACACGCTCGAATCGCGACTCCACGTACACGCGTATATATATTTATCTGTGCAGCTCTTCCCTGTGGTATTTATAAAGGAGGGAGGGAGAGAGAGAGAGAGAGAGAGAGAGAGAGAGAGAGAGAGAGAAGGGAGCAGGTCTTCTTGGCAGCTGCGTGGCATGGCACAAGCTTAGCTTTACTTTCTGCCTCCTGGCCCCTTCTTTCCATCTCCTCCGTCTCTCTCTCTCTCTCTACTTCTGACCGTAGCAAAGAGAGAAAGAGATATGGCAGTGAGCCAAGAGGAGGCGCCAACATATTCCCGTTCTCCTTCGTCGGCTCGTTCGTATTCCTTTTGCTTTTGCTTTCTCTTTTCTCCTTTAGCCTTCTGCTCTTTGCTGCTGCTGCTGCTTCTGCTGGCGTCGTTGCTGCTGCTGCTGCTGCTGCTGCTACTGCCTCCACTTGGATGTGGTCGTCTTCGTATTCTTGTGTATTTTTATACGAATTTTTTGTTTCTCTCAGTAGTGGCTATTTCCCGTTCTTCCTGCATAACGGTCTTCTTCGAAAATGTTGCGTTCTCCCTCTCGCTCGTCTTTCTTCTTGCTTTCTTTGCGGTACCGCACTTGTTTGGTTTTTTTAAGAGGAGATGGAGTTGTCGGATGCTGGAGGTTTTGCCTTTCTGTAACTTGTTGAAACGATTTCTCAGACGTATGTAAATCGTCGGTTTATTTCAGGCATAGAACCGAGTGCAAGAGGATAATTAAGCAAATTATTTAATTGACTTTAAAAACGCTGCCACTTTTCTTGCTCCGGGCAGAAAGTAATTGTTCCGAGGATGGAAGTGCGGTTCATTGGCATGGATAAATACTTTCATTTTTGCACAACGGTATTTATTTCTTATACAGTGATAACATGAAATCGCGCGATAGATTTCATTTTTCATCGCCACGGACACTCGATTTATTTATTTTAATAAATATATATTTTCCTTCGATATTTTTAAATGCTGAGCTGATAATATACTTCAAATTAAGATATTTTTGCAAATATTTTTTATATGATGCAAAGATTATTTCATACATTTAAATAAGAGTTTGCCTTGACAGATGTAAATATTTTACAGTTTTTCTTAATATTACGATAGTAGTGATGCAAAAAAAAAAACGCACACAGCGATCACCAGATGTCAGAAGAGAACACTAATCAAATACGAATCCATAATACCACCTTACTATTAGAGAATATGAGAAACTAAGAATGCAAAAAGTGCCAACGAGAGAAACTCGAAGGATTAAAGGATTAAGGACCCGACTACAGTAGGTTTTCAAGACTATAGGGCAAAATACTACTACTGCCGACGCACAACACAAAATCAAATTTTATTCTTTGATCCCGTTTGCCACTTATAAGTACATTGTCCATATGCTGAGGAAACATCAGGTTGCTTCGAACGATATCGTTGAATACGAATAGAGGAAGGAGGATGAAAGTCCCTTAAACTACGTGAATTTATATGCATCGGTATAACTAATTGCATCAAATGTATAACTATAACTATAACTATAAGTTAGGCTTGTTGTATGCAAGTTGGTGCCTACATTTTTCCCACATAATTACCGCCGTCGCATCTACATCAGCGAATGAAAACAATCATCGCAGGCAGAGAGAAAGAGAGAAAGAGAGAGCGAGAGAGAGAGGGGGGTGGAGGGATGGGGGAAAAGTGAGCCGAAGAAACCTGGACTATAGCAGCCGCAGAGACAGAGAGACCGATAATCAACTGTATAAAATTCAAAAACTTTATGCACTTAGCGCGTTATATCACCCCCTCTCACCAGCAGCCACAATTGTACAACTTGGCGATTTCGCTAAGGGGATCAGAGTTGCTCTCGGGCTCTAAGTTTCGCGGGCGGTAAAAGTTTGGGCCAGTTTAATTACTTGGAAACAATTGCTGGCGACGAAAAGCTGGTCCTGAAATGCCTGGGAGAGAGAGAGAAGAGCGCCGCCTCAACCCATTTCGTTTAACGACTCGTTGCGGAATTCTCCATCCACCTCCCACCCGAGTCGAGAAATTGGCGAATAATTAAAGAGCTTTCAGAGTCCCGAGTCCAAGAGCCAATGATCATCGACACAGTAATGCCATTTACTTTCGTCAATGATGCTTTGCGTTCGCTTACTTTTTAAAGCTTTGCCAAATTTTCGTAAGCTATATCGCTGCAAGCTATTAAAAAGAACAAAATTTTAAACGCGTCGTTCAATGCTATTCATAATCGTAACGATGCAGACTCAGGCAGTAAATATCTGTTACTTTTCAAGGTTTATCGAAAGCCGATACCAATTAAATCAATACGCTGACTCTAATTAAAAATCTGAAAAATCCAGCTTTTCAACTGCAAGCTTTTTCAACCAATTTAAAAAAGGATCTCTTGCGCTAAAGTACAGCAAAAAACCACATCGTCAGATCAAAGTTGAACTCGAAACAAAACGAAAAAACAAAGGAATCAGAGCGAAAAGTTAGCTATAACTCAATGCAGAAAAACAAGTTTTGCCCTTTCGCTCCCCGACCCTCGCAAAATTCTCTATAACTACGTTGAGATTGGCGAGGCATAAAGGAATGAAAGACGAAGCGAGAGAGACCAAGAGAATCGTTGGAAAATGAGACAGGAGAGAGAGAGAGTGAGAGAGAGAAAGCGAGTTAGTCGAGTAGTTTGCGTGCCTAAGTTTGTAACGAAGTAAGTTTTGGACTTGCGGAAGTCGTAAAGAGGAAGTGCTGGGAGGGAGGAGCGAACTGAGTTGAGCGCACCTAAAACCGAAGTGGCTCTCGCTTTAGATACTGGATGGCGACCTTGTCGCTGTGTCTGCGTACATGTGTACAAGTGAGGATATTGGAATTTCTGGAGGAGCATCGATCGACTCCTACTACGTTGAGTGCACAAATCTTTTGGTGATTCGTTAAGCGGGATTTTCGTGAGATTAACATGAAATTGGTATAAAGCATTTGTGACTCGTGGACGCAAGAAAAGTCAAATTGGAAAATCATGAAAAGATTAAATATTCATGAGATAGCCACAAGGGATTATTTGCATATGATTATGTCTAATATCAATTAGTTTCTGGTATGTAGCTGATTTTTTTTAATCAAATTTGAATACTGTTTATAAATACATTTTATCTTTTAAAAAATTATCAATGAAAAATATAATAATTCATAACATAATTGTAAAACAATAATAAACCAGTGATAATTATGATCAGAAAAATATGAACATTGAAATGCTATATTCAATAAGTGTTGCGGTTGCCTTGACACAAATCGTCAAGTGACAATACATACTTAAAGGCCAATTAAACTTGAAGTACAAACTAATTAACCATAGCAATTAGTTTAAAAAAATATATCACCACTGATGATTAGTTAATCATGATCAATTTTAAATGCTTAACCAAATTAAAAGTTTAATCTTTTACGCACAACGCGATCATTCAAATTTTACAATGAACTGCTACAACATCCCTGAACTTTCTTCAGTGTTATAAAACTTTCCCATTTTTCAGTGTTATAATCAAAAATTTTTAGATTCTGACTTCCCATTTCACAATTTCCAGTTTTAGTTCAGATTTAAAAAAAAATTCAGATTATGGAACGATAATAACTCTTACAGGCACAATGAAATTCACAAATGAAAAATCTTCAGTGAGACTATAGCTAAAGCAGCACGCACACAAGTGCACCTCTTTCATATACTCTCATAATCCGCTTCTGCTTCTGCTACTCCTCAAAGCACTTGCATGTGTGTTGCATATCTGCAGGGTACTTACAGTAAAGGGCTTGAGCTTGGAGTAGTCGACGAACTCCAGCCTCCTGTCCTGCATGAACTCGATTGGTGTTGTGTCCTCTGGAAGCTCGGCGCGGGCCACCAGAGGAAAGAATGTCTACAAACAAAAATAAAAAGTCAGTTTTGCGCCTTCACGAATGTACGTGGTTGTGAGTGTACTTTCGCAGATACTTTTCTAATGCCAAAATTAAGTGAAAGTGATAAAAGGGATTCGAAGTAGTATTTATCATTAGTATGTTTTTCTTAAGTTTGTAACATATTCTTCAGAGGATTGATGATAAATAATAATTTAGACTAACATTTATTGCAGATGCACCTGTGCACTACGAGTTTAGTTGTTAAAAAAATTTATTAAAATATTAAAATACTTTATGTCCCTGAAGTGTTACAAATCAATTATTATTTATTAGCGTTCTCCGGATAAACTCTTCAGTCAAAAAGACGAAAAACTTTAGTTGTTTTACATTATCGAGCCATTGTGCTACGCAAAAGTTGAGTTAGATTTTACACCTCAAAAAGCGTCCAATTTGAATGAATAACAGACCAGTTATCAAATAACTATGTCTTTGTTTTTCTGGCTCTTATGACGTCCCGGGTACTTGTTGGAAATTGCGCTTGCCAAGTGGGTCACTCGCTTTATGTTTTGCAAAAAAAAAAAAGAAACAGGTTACATTGGAATTGACAGACGGATTATTGTCTCAAACTAATATTATCGTTATTTATTGGAAGTTTTTGTCCTACATCATTTTCTCAAATTGTTTACTTATTCGGAACTTCATCCGAATCCTCGTTATCGTTCCGAGCAAAAGATTATCGACCGCATTTTCATTCGGAACTTTCAGCGATGAAATAGGATCTTGCATTTAATCTATAATGGTAACAGGAAAAGATGTGTGTCTGCTCCCACGGGATATCGTTAACGGCAAATTGGAAAAATCCGTCAAATGCGTTAATGCTGAGCTCACGATTAAGCAGCCACAAAAAGAAAAGAAAAAGTCCGGTACCTCTTGGGCTTTCGTAAAATAAAATCCCAAATCTACGAGGTAATGTTTTTCGTGCCCAAGACCATAGTCAGCTCCTCAGAATCGATCAAATGGACGTGACCCTGCCCTTTACGGTAAATAGCCTACGTGCACATATATCGTAAACAAGTTGACAGTGACAAACGCGAGAGAGGGAGGCTAAAAGAGAGGGGGACGCAATCTGCACTGAATCCTTTTTTTGCCTCCTTGCATCTTTTGTATTTGAAATGATCAGTGGGTCTCATAATAGTTTTCATCGAATTCGCAGAGCTTCAGTTCCTAGATACCTATTGTACTTTATTTTGGCAAACTATTTTATTGTGAATGAATGAAGAATAATAAAATTAACTTACCAGAGCGGGCCAAGGAACCATGCAGGCGGCTGCTTGGCTGCCTCGCAGGGGTTTGCCATTGATGCGTGGATGGTGAAGATTGTTGTTGGCTGCGTTGTTGTGATGATCGATGGCGATGAGACTCGTGTGTTTGGGATCGGGCCTCTCAGACCAGCTGAGGCCCTTCTCAATGAGGAAGAACGAGAACACGGCATCACGATGAGGCGATAGCCACTCGCGTCTATGCCACTGAACGTCGTCGTATTCAACTAGCACCTGGAACAAAGACAAATTGAGCTCATTAATACGTGGATCCACATGATCGTTTATGTTTTTTACGCTACTGCTATTAATGGAGGTCGAGGTTTCTTGCTTAAACTTGTATTTGAGGCTTGAAAATCGTATTGACTCAAGCTACGCTTATGATGAAATCAAAATTTATAGAAGCTCTTCAGTCGTCAACCATATCATAATTTTTGCACAATTTGAATCAAATTGTGGAAAAATTATAAGTTCGTACGATAAACGACTGATCTCAAATTGATATGTAGATAAAAATTGACATCATACAGACACATATTCAGAGTTTCGATAGACCATGCATTTTTAAGCAGGCAATTGTTTACAAATGAAATCACCCTAATTAATATAAGTAAACGTCACTCATTCAACTTTCAATGCGATGCAAAGAAAAAAATTTAAGAAAAAAAAAAGCAGTGCACGATAACTCGACGAGGCATGACTTAGCATAAAAGCAAGACCTTACGCAATCGAGGCTCGTTCAGTCAATTAGAGGTGGCTGATTGTCGCTCGCAAAGTATAACAATGACGCAGGGGAGTCGACAGTAATTAACGTCGATCTCCAGTATCCATTCATGAAAAATACATTTGTATCACTTTACGGGCGCGAAGAAATTCGGAAACCCCTTTTTTTCCCTTTTATTTAATGAAGCTCCCGAGTGAACGGACTCGGAGAGTAGATGCCAGCAAAGAGAAAAGGCGAGGAGCTGCAATTTCACGGCAACGACCATCGGCCGATGAATTATTCATCTCACCATCTCTTATTTCGCGAGAGCGCGAATATAAAGTCACGCGCGTTCTGCAGTAGAGCGGGAATGAACAGAAGTGAGCAGAAGGAATAGCGAAAATCCGTGCGAAACAATGTTTTCCTGAAGCTCTTCTGACTCTGCGTGTATAATTTTTAAAGGATCGAACCGTCAATTTCCAACGCAGGAGATTTACAGAGCTCCAGACCATCGTTTTTTGGACATTAAAGTTAATGAATGGAAAATGCCTCGAATATTTTTAACGTCCTTTTCTAACGAAATTCATTTCTAACTAGCTTTTAGTTGCGCACCGTCTTTTTGAACTATGTATTGCGATGTCACGTCGCAGATCATTTGGATCGGATTAATTAATTATTCTGGTCGTCTAATTGAGAATTTTGCTAAATAGGAAACTACATAATCCAAAATTACTAAAAATGCCCTTTAGTATGTTTAACAAAAGACTCTCATATTTGAGATTACAAGAACCGTATAATTAATACGGAAATAACAACTACAGTGGTAGGAAGCTCCTAACACTACCTTTTCTCTCCGATTCTGGAAACTATCCGAAATCCAGTGAAATTCAGGTGTAGCTATTCCCCCGGTCTTTGGGCGAAGTCGCCGTCGAGGTTGAGCCTCTATTAAAACCCGTCACGTTGCTATGAATAAGTATGAAGAGCATAATTGCGATTATTATTATGCATTATTCATGGCTCACTTGCGAGGTTCGTATACCTTCTCCTATATACTTGACTTTACACTTGTATTTGTTGGTTGTGTGACTTCTCGAGTGCCAGATAATGAATAGCTATAAAAAGATGACTTGTTTTCACTGAAACCTTTTTATATTGTTGAAGAATAGTTTCTTCATGTAATTCTCGATAAAATTATATGCAGATACTGAATACCTTAATACATACATGAAATCACATGGAGTCAAGAAGTTCACAAACACTCTACAGTCGCATAATTAAGCAATGAAATATTATCGACCAGTAAAGAATAACAAAGTAAGTTCAACCACATATCTTTCGAACGGTTGAATGCAGGTTACGTACTATTAAAACAGTTAACACACAAATTTCCTAGATAAATCTTCGGACTGAAAAAATTAGAGCGTTCTATAGTCTCCAACTAAACAGAGCCAGTAGAGCACAGAAATTTAACCATGTATCGCTTAAGCCAATTACTGCCCATTAAAGACTGCCACTAAATCATCTAAATATTAAACTTATTGCATAAAAAAACATTTACTTAGCCGTTCCAATACAATCTGTACGTATTAAAATGACAAATTATTGGCCTATCACGATCTAAACGGCATAACCTCAAAAATTATAAATGTTCAACTAGTGAATACTAGCAGCGTAGAATCTTCTCATTTTAATAACACGTATGTTTACAAGTGCGTGTCACGACACGCTCAATAAACGGTCGGTTAAATCCAGTCCTCGTCAAATACTGATTTCCTCTCTTGGTTTGAGCCTCGCGCGCGCGCGAATCCACGACTAATTGAAGGTCGTGCACGTGCGCTCTCGCACATAACATAATTAAATCTCTCTCGCTTACTTTCTCGATAATAACTCGCGGGGGAGAGAGAAAAACAAAGAGAAAAAAGTTTTGCCTTGCACTTGAACCGCATTGAAAAACGATCGGTTCCCCCATTTGTTTTATTTTCCTTCGCTGAAGGATTAATGAGGTCGTGAGTGTAAAACGGTCATCGGCGTATTTTAATTATCGAGTTACACTGCACGCGAATACTTCAAAAAGCTGCATGATTTATTAATTCTTGCTAGCGATAAAGTCTGCATTGTGTGGCTTGAAATTTAACAACGTTGCCAACTGATTAATTGTTACGATATTTTTATGGAGGTTAAGAAAGTGTAAGTATAATACTGATGTATTGTTTTGTGTTTTAAAACAATTAAAGTAATATACCTTCGATCTCACTTCGTGTATTTATCACACGACAGTTTTACGCAATGTCGCCCCAACGAATAATTCCATGTAACTAAGTACTACTACTAGATTCATTAGTAATTCATTCACTTAGATCGGATAATAATCGCCCTCGCTTTTAAGCAGTAACCTTGACATACGATATTTATAAGTTTGTATCAAGATTTTATTAATCTTTTATGTAGGTACATATTAATACATCATTGAGCACTACAAAATAGGTTTAATTTTATATTAATCTTTTGTGAGAAAGATACAAAATTATTTTAATACAAAATTATTGAATAGAAATTGAAATTTTCTAGAAAAGGTGAAACACTAGTTCGTTTTGCTCAAACCATTTTATTTGCAAATCCTCTCGATACATTGTTTATTCCTCGTTATGCACACAAATATATCTCTCGCTTTATTCTGCCCCTAGCAACGCCTACGATAAAAAAGTACGCAGAGAAGCAAACAAAAAGAAAGCGAATGGATAATTCGCAGATGGCGAATGAAGAAAACGTGAGATACTGACGAGGACAAGTATTATAGAGGTTGAGTGTTTTTTTTTCTCTTTCAGTGGATTTCATAATATTTGAACAGGTACTTTTTTGGGACATATACATTGTTAGTAATAAATTACCATGCTACAAAATTTTATTCAAGAAAATTGTATTTATACCGACAGTATTCCTTCGTATCATTTATTCAACAACAGTCTTAAATGATAATTTGTACATTAAAGTTTGTGAAAGTGCAAACTCCAGAATTTGTAAGTAATCAATACTACGAAAGCAAACGAAATGTCCGAAGCAATTATTGATATCAGAAATATTAAACAAACACATCAATCATCATAAAAACATCCAAAGTCGGGCCGCATAAACCAATCTTTAGATTCCGCAATTCCGTCGATGACAACAAGTCCTCCCAATATCTCCGAGACCAGATGGACTGAATAGGAGTACCCTTATCCAACCAAACACTCAGCATCAGTCAGCGTCAATTCGCTGAACTACTTGGGCTCCGAAGTTGCGGCGCTCGCCGCCAGATGGCGACGTCTCTCGGGGAAAATCGCGGCAATGGCCGCCGTAGCCGGGCTCCGCCTACCTTCGTCCGCCCTGGGACACGCCTCCTCTCGTTGCCATGGCAACCACGGCCATCTTTGTCAGTGACCTGCCTCAAACTTCCCCGCCGCTCCCTTGCTTTCCCCCACCCTCGCGCGGCCCCTCTTCCTCCCCACCACGGCGGCTTGATTAGTGGCCTCTCAGCCTTTTTCCGTCTCTCTCGCTTTCCCCCACTTCGCTCGCTGACACTCGACAGATCGAGGGGAGCGAGAGAGAAACGCGGGAAACTCGGTGTTTACGTTTTCTTCGCGGACCGATTGATCTTGCGATTGATTTGTCTCTGCTGAATTTTTGCGATTCTTGCCGTTTGACATATTGGGCTGTATCGTCTCAGCTATAAATTGTTGAGAGGCTCGAATTGTTAAATGTTTTGGGACTAATTTGTTACAAGGAAAGTTTGATTACAAACAGTGACTGTTTAATTATTTTTAATGATTCGTCATTCCCGTGAGGTAATTTTCATTTCATTTAAAATTAATGACAATCTATACTTTCTCAATGTTCAATGGCGTAGACTAGGGTTCTACTTTCTAGGTAGCGTTTAGTATTGATAAGCATCATTTTATATAATTCTGAATATTTCCGCTATACTAGATTAGAAAGGAAGCCAAAAGAAGAACTAAAATAATTCACATTTTTATTCTGATAACGTTACTGTAGTTGTTGTTTTGAATTTTTAAGCTTACCAAGGCAGATCTATGTTACTAATACGACTTATCGCAAAGCTGCAATTGATTAAATCTATTATTTTCTATTAGGTAAATGTGAATATCTGTCATCTTCTTTCATTCATATTTTTGAAATAAAACTTTCAAATTGTGTTTAGCCTTTTAACTAAGGATTTCGAAGCTTTTCCTTTTCTATTGGGAAATAAAATAGAAACTCAAATAGCTAATGAGATTCAGAACAATAAATTATTATCATCGGTCAAAATATCTGAAAATAGAAGAATAACATCATACAATATCACTAGGAATAGAATAGAACCACTATATCACTTTGAGTAAATTAAAACCTCTGGTTCTAAATTATGCTCCCATAAGGGAAACGGAATCCCTTTACTTGTCCAGCTACTTAAATTAAATATTCGATTCAACGAACGAGGCTCTAAAAAACCACTCGAATCAGCCTGAAAACTTACAAAGTTCTGGCTCTAGACTGCAGCGCTCGGGCAACATTAGACTATTTATAGTATGCAATGTAAAGCTCCGCCGAGTCCTCGACACGTTAAAAACGTATTACGAAGCAAAAGAAGAAATCCTTGCCAGTCACACGTACACATGGCTGCATTCATGCACTCACCTAAAACGCGCGCGAGCAGATATACATACATGTATACGTGTAGGCAGAGTCACGCGCAGGCGCACTCCTGCACGTGGACAGCTGAAGCAGGCGTTTAAAGCGCCAGATAGCGGATCTAACGATCGACAAACGCAGATAAGATCCCTTCACAAATATCTGCATACGTGTAAATATCGCTCCGAGACTGTCTTTTTCTCGGTGCCGAGTGATTTGACGACTTTTTTTAGGCGGTACCCGATGACGCGACGATTGAAATTCGCTCATTGAATTTCTGATTTTTCACTGACGCTGCTTCTCATTGTGATTTGACATGTGCATGCATGTTTTCTGTCTTCTGTATGGATTCGTTAAGTACTGCGCGGCTGATTATCGATTTAAGTATGTGGTAATTGGTTACTTTTATGATATTTCTCGACTACGCCCTTATTTGAATATATCGTTGAAATAATTTCTAGCACGTTCAGAATTAGAAGATGGATTTTAAATCGATCTATCGATATCACTTTATAGGAGGAATTCTGTTTCCAAAGTAATTCATAAGTGAATTTTATAAAACACCTGAAGCAACAACTATAAATAATAAAGCATGTGATTGAATTTGACTTCCCAGGATTAACACCTAGGCCCAGTTTCTATTACTTAAACGTTGTATGATTATGTCTAGATATAAATAATATAACAGCTTAAATCTTACATTATTTTAATTTTTTTCGTTTATTAAGATTTTTTCATCTTTCATTAAAAACAATAAATATTGATAAAAGATTAATACTCATATCATTTAAATATGCGGGGACAGTTATAATCAAATAGGGGACCAGTTTTTATTAAAATTTAGCATTATGTAGAATAAAGAGTTGAAAAAATGAATATCTAAATACCTTATTAATATAGTAGATATTAAAATAAGTAAATGATTATGATAAGTGAAATTTATTTACGATAGAAAGTACTCAAATGATTGGTACAGTATTGAAAAAGTAACGAGAAAATAATAAAAAATTGAGTCCGTTCATTACGGTAATTAACGTCTTTGATTATTTGGCGTAAATTTGCAACCCGAAATGTCAATATTTTCAGCAAAGTATCAAATTGATACTGAACTTTACATTTACTTCTCAGCTATTATACGGAGACAAAAATCTAAATACTTCTAGAATACAAAATGATGTGGCGTAAGAGCCCGCATGATGGTTAGAAGTTTAAGAGTAGGTATACAGTTTATTTCCTGGAATGCCTCACTTCACTTTACTTTCATTCTATTCATGCTAGTCAAATTGCATTTTGAAATTGAAAAGGATATAAGACACAAAAGTTAAGGTTTCTTTTATTTAGTAGTGACTTTGAGTGTAATCTATACTTTTGCTTCTTGTCGCGTTTGAAGAAAAACTTTACTTTCATCGAAGAAACATCCCGAGCATAGAACTTTTCTATGTTGAGCAAGTTTTTGTTCAAAAGCATCTTGCTTACTCTGTCGATAATCCAATAAAGTCAGCCCCGAAAGCTAGCGTTGAACGCTAGGAACGCGAGCAGCCTTATCCCACAAGGACCATCACAGTCCAGAGAGCCGGCGTGGGTCCGGTGCAGGCATCAGCAGGCCGGTGGCAAAGGACGAAAAGGAGCAGCAGCACAAGGACATCAGGGGGCGCTGGGGTAGCTGCGTCCCGCGAGAGAGACTACATTATATATATATATATATAGATGGGCAACAACAACTGCACGCGGGTGCGCCGGGCGGTAAGGGGTGGCAAGGTGGAAGGGAATAAAGGAGCGGGGAGTGGGGAGATCGGGAAGATCCGGCGACGGGGGGGAGGAGGAGGAGGCGAGCAGGAACGGCAGGAGAGGAGAGGAGAGGATTTTTGGGGCAAGGAACTCGGCGGCCGCGCGGCCGAGAGCCGAGGAGGCGACGGCCTCGGGTGCATCGCACTCTGTCTCCGCTCTCCTCTCCTGCGCGGCCGAGGCTGCGCGCCAGCTGCAGCCGCCAGTCCTCCCCGGTGCACACATGCATCTCCTCTCTCTCGCTCTCTCTCTCTCTCTCTATGCATGTGTAACTGTGTAAATAGCCGGTATAGAGCAGGACGGCGCAGGACTCACGAGTTCGTTCCCGCGCAAAACACGCACACATGCAGTATACCCAATAGTATGTATGTAGTAGCGCAGGGAGCAGAGCGGAGGGGCGGTGGAGGCGGCGTAGGTGGCCGACCGATGCTCGGGACCCCGTCTGTCTGTCTGTCTGCCCACGCGCACGAGTGTGCGTGCGCTACAACTTTCGCTCCTCGCTCGCTCGTCGTCCCTTGCTCCCTGGCCTCCCTCTGCCCCTCCCCCCCCCTCCCTAACAAAGTAGGTATACGGGGAGGCATCGCGTGGCTCCGGCGCGTAGTCAAACCAAACACCCTTGCGCGGTTGGTCCGCAGCGGCTCGAGGATTTCGGTGCCGACTGCCGGCGACGACACCGCAGCCAACCCCGTTCTCTTCTTCCTTTCTCGCGCACAACTACACCGCGGATTCCTATAGGTGTACGAGCAAAGTGTCTTTCTTCGTTTTCGACCGAGCGTCTCCTATCGAGTACGTGCGTGCTAGGGAGAGGTAAGAGAGGTGGATGTAGGAGAAAGGGTTTTGTTTTGTAAGCGCGCGGGCGGCTTGCTGAGTTTTCATAGCGTCAAGTGGAAAGCTGATGGCTCGAAGGTTATAATCAGCCCCGAGTACAAAAGCGAAATGTTAGCATTTTCTCTCCAAATTCCGTCCAATCTCTCCAGACGCGAAAAACCTATAATTTTTTTTTTCTTTTATTCGTACTCTTGCAATTTGAATTAGTTAAAATTCACTGACAATTTAATGAAAACTGGAACCACTACTCGAAAACTATTATACGTACACTATTTTTTCAATTAATTACACTGACTAAATAAGTGTATATGCACTGATTTTCGAGTAGTGAACCGCAAATTTCACTGATTCTAATTTAAAGAGTATAAATTAAAACTTTCACCTATATTAGCTAAATATGGTTTTTATTAATGAGATGAATTTATCGTACCGTCTATTTAAAGAAAGTATGTGCTAACATAATAGAATCCAGTTGAATAATGTATCATCTCAGACTTCCGGTAAATATAAGATGACAATTTA
Organism: Megastigmus stigmatizans; assembly: GCA_900490015.1. Lineage (NCBI taxonomy): Eukaryota > Metazoa > Arthropoda > Insecta > Hymenoptera > Megastigmidae > Megastigmus > Megastigmus stigmatizans. The sequence goes on from UELV01137631.1 coordinate 46,989, forward strand.
GAATCCTGTTGGAAAAGAGGACAACTGGCAAACACTTGTTTTTCTTCCAACATTATAGGACAGTGTTTTTTACGCGATTTACGTATAGAAATTCTTCTAAAATGTTACATTCTAATTGTATTAATGATTCCAATTCCAACAGTTGTCTCCTCATTCAGCAAGGCTGTGAACTGTTACCTTCTTACTTTAAGCCGACGATATACAGAACTTGAGAAGTATACAAATATAACGTACAAATTAAAAATGTTATTTAAAAATTTATGTAATAATAAGTATTTTTTAATAAACTAAGAATTGGTAAAATGTAAGCTCCGCATAGAGACAAAACGAAATAAGCCCAAACAAATTGTAGCCATTAATGAGCTACAATATTACGTCATTAATCTCGCTCAGATGCAAATTCTTAATGATAATTAGCGCAAGGGAAAGAGAAGGAGAGGTAAAAATCTCATTAGTGCGGAATATAATTACCGCGGATTAAAAGAAAAGTGGGGAAGAATAAGAAGAATAGCTGAGAGAAAAAGAGCTGGACGAAAATGGAACGCGTCGCGCACGCAGCAGCTCCTTCACCCTCTTTTTTACGCTCGTCGCGAAAAAAAATAATAGAAATAGACTGACCTCATTTTTTCCGAAACATTTCCCGCGGCGCGCAAGAGCCCGCGAACCCAGCTATTCTTCCTCTCTCTCTCTCTCTCTCTCTCTCTCTCTCTCTCGTTTTTTGCAGCGCGTTTGTCGATGTTTGTCTCTTTCAGGTCTCTTAGCTCTTTCCCTTTTCAAGTTTGAGAAAATGGGGGCGAAAAAAAGAAGTAGAACGACCGGTGATTCGTTTACGCTGATGCGTCGTTTATTTCGTTCGCCACATTTTGTTATATATAAATAAATATTTGTACGAGGGATGAAAACTCCAAAAATAGTAAGAAATTGGTTGTCTTGTCCAATGTAAAAATTGTTCGATCAAGTATGATTACTTGAACGAATTCGCTAAAGCTTCTGATTATAAATTTATAAATATATGTTATAGTATTGAAAGTTTATTTTTATTTTTAACATTTATTAACGATTATCTTGTAAATTTTGTAAAAAATCTAGAGGGGAAAGTGCTTAACACTACCGATTATTTTTAATGAATACTTGAAATGCAGTTCTTGACACTTTTAACCTTTTCTCATCTATAGAAATCAAATTTTAATTTTTTTTTCTTTTCACTAATTTTCAAAAATGATTATGGCTATGCAATAAATCATGCAACTGTAATTACGAATAATACTGTATACATTTTAAAATACAAAAAAGAGCTTAGCGTTGAAAAAACTTTCCGTTATTAATGCACTTTTCCACCATATTACGATGGTAATAAAAGGGAAAAAGTAAAAGCATCGATACTTTGGGAAACTTAAAATCATTTAAGAGCTCAATAATATAAAAAGAAATACTAAACTATGCAGGTTAAAAAAACAAAGACGCGACTGGATCTCGAATCTCAAAGTCGAAAGTAACAAATCGTACGCGGAGGTCGTTTTTTTTTTCTTATCGTACGTTCACTGCACTTATCGCTCGACTTCTTTCATATTTCCCTGACTCATCTCTCTCTCTCGCTCTCACTTGTTTGCCGAGCACTCGGGCACACGAGAGAGTCGGTGCAGCGGCGGCAGTGGCCTTTTTAGATCTGTGGAACGGCCTATTTTCGCGAAAAAGCGCCTGTAGCCGGGTCACGAGGCGCTTTTAACCCATGCAGCTGGCTCGTGCAGCCGCTTTTAACGGCTCGCCCAGCGCCACGCGGATTTACTCGATAATTTCAGATATGCGAGCGCAGCTGCGCGACTCTTTTTAATGACTGCTTCTCTGATTTGCCCGACTAAATTGTTGCTTTTCGTATTCTTTTACCTCTGGCTTATTAATTAATTGAGTCGTTGGTAATTGTGCTACAACATATGTATACTCCGTTCACTACATTTATGCGCAGTGTGTGATATTATTGGATGGAACATTTCAATATAACAATTATGAATAATAATGAATTGAAAAATTTTAATTGAATTTCTCGATTGTAACTTGAATATATAGGTAGTACATTAAGAAAATAGGTATAGCAAAGTATAGGATACATTTTAGACAAAACCGAGCGATTCGTGAAATATCGAATTGTTCGAGCATTCGATATTTCGTCAGCCATTGACTTTTTAGCAGGAAATTTGGGACCGTTACACAAGTGTCAGACGAGTGATCTGCGCTTTTCTTTTTATTTGCGAAATGTTGGCGCATCGTTTTCTCGCGTACAAAAAAAATTCCTCTGCATATTTATCGCTATCTCCCCGAACGCCCGACAACACGGAATAAACCTGCTGACGATCATACAATCGATTCATGGTTCATTGCTTTTCTCCCACCAAATTTGTTATTCCCTTCTCGCAGCTGATCGCATACTTCATTTAACGAATACTTTCTTAATACGCAGACGTGTTCTCAGAAGGTTATTATAGGTATAAAATGTTTTTATTTATTGGTATTTAAATAATTTTTTCAGTACCAAGGGAATTCGGCAAATTTATTTTCAGATTACCAGCTGCTCACCCTGACACGAAAAAGAAATTTCAAGCATTTTGAAAAAAAAAAAAGTATTTTAGTAAGCAATATATAATAAGAAGAACCGTTATAGTACTCGACGATATTACGAAATATCATATACATTTAACGAAGCGGGATAAAATGGCGACAGAGCTGGAGGAATGCCACGCAGCCGCGGGAAATAAATTCGATAAAACTATCGATTAGAATAGCTGTAAAATGTCTACGTATAAAAAGGTATACATATAAAATACAAATAAATGAAAATTCCGCGGCGAGCGGCGCAATGGTGGCCTTGAGTGCAGCTTCGAAAATCAAAGGAAAGAGAAGCGATCGCGAGGCGAGCGAACGGAATGAAAAAGAAGCAGAGGAAAAAAAGAAATCGTGTGTATATCGGTGCCAGCGATAAATGCGTTCTTGCGGTACACAGAACCAACCTCGGCATTACACGACTCGTGTACTTATATAGCCAAGGAAATAATGTTGAGCGCACGCCTTTACAGCCCC
>UELV01137632.1:0-41379 GCA_900490015.1 Megastigmus stigmatizans
CTTTATATTAGAGTAAACAAACGAATTTACTCTCTTATAAGAGTAAACTATGAACTTTCTCTCAGACAAAGTAGAAAATTAACGTTTCACGCTTTACACATGGAGTAAATACTATATTTCTACAATTTAGCGGCAACTTTTACTCTTTAGAGTTTAGAGTGTAGTGATGATGCAATTGATTTCAAAGTACATCAATTTTTTAGATATAGGCATTTTTAGCTCTTCGTATTTACACATGTTTACACCGTTAATAATTGAAGATGGTTTCAATGTACATATATTTATATACAGTATCGATTACATTCCCAAAACAGTTGATATTATGATGAAATGATGATACGCTAGCTGCCAGTAGAAAACCAGAGTCTCCGCAATGTCACAATATTAATATTCGAATTGGTTATACTTGTTAGAAATCACGAGTTCTGCATTATAAAATCATAGCTCTCGTATTCGCGCGGGAGGAGGATTTTGAAAACTTGAAAGTATACATTATCAGGTAAAAGTGTGAGAATTAATGTTATAAGCATTCTTAGGCTTCGTATAAGTTAGCGTTTCGTCGCACGACCAGGAAACGTGTGCGTCAAAGGTGTGCAAAAAAAAAAGAAAAAGAAACCAAGTATGAAAAATTTAAAAAGAAAAAAATTAAAAATCTTGACGTCGCATTGCGTCACAATGGCACATAAAGCAGAGAGCGGCAGTGCGTCTCGTTGACTCACCTGGTATTCGAGCCCGTGGGAATCGTTGGCTTCTTTGTCGTCGCTGTCGTCGTTGTCGCGTTGCCGTTGCTTTTTCTCGTATTCGTATTTTTAAATCGCTCGGCTCGAGGCTCCTCCGGCTGGAAGGAGGATTTCCTCGCGGCGCTCGGCTTTTCCGCCACTTTATCAGTAACATCGTGTAGCATTTCCTCGGGGAATTCCTCGCTCTCGATGTCGCCGCTGAAGCGCCGGTGTCTGTCTATTTCGACGGGATGAAACTTGGCCAGCATGCGATTGCGTTCCATTGCCTCGTTATCGATCACATCGTCTATGTTTATCTGGTAAAGTTCGTGATTTTATATATGTTCATTTTATGCCTTCGTGCATATAATGTACGATGTGATGGAATACAACCCAGTTTGTTGATTTTAATTTATAAAATGGATTCAATTAGGAAAATTAAAGTGTCTCGCAACCGTAATTAGATGCGGAGAAGTAATTATTTCGAGAGTTGGAAATTGTGCGATACTTAAAAAGAAAAAGAAAAAAACAAGATAAAATCAGACCTTGAGACAATAATAAATTTCATTCGTTGATATTTATAACATACGCAGAAAAAGGCTTCTCTTTTTTGACTTTGAGTAAAACTTAAAGTTTTCACTCGAGTCACGCCAAAAATTTTATTTTATATAGTACTGCTTCACCCTCTCTAAATTTTTGTATTAGTGAAAATTGGTCCACTGCTCAAAATTCAGCGCATGCATAATCTCTTTTCAGTAAATTTCACACCTGTGATTTTGTCAAACCAGAGATGATATAGCCAACTGAAGTTCGCGGGACATCATGATTGCATTATACATTCATGACGTAATGTCATATTAAAGTATACTTATGCGCATAAGAAAATACAAACTATGAAAAGCAAACTTTTTATAAAATAAGAAAAACCACGTCTTATTTTGTTTTTTATATAAATTATTAAAATATGCCAATTTTTACCGATACCGAGAACAGATATTTAAAATCTGATTGTACAACAATGGACGTATATGATCATTGATTAAAAATGACGTTGGCAGTTTCAATTACCTTCGTTCAGATAATTCTTTTTTTTTTTTGCTCTAATAAATCTAATCAATCGTCAGGTATTTCCGAGTCGATAATATACTTTGTTCATTGGCACGAAGAGCAGCTCCCGGCTTGCGGGCTGCATCCGCAAGAGTTAGTCTCCCAAGCGCGACGGCGATAGAATTCAATACATGTATAAACATACCTCGTATCTTTGGCCATTCCTCGCGTGTCCATTGAACTGCCTGATCGATTCGCCGAATTCCCCGTGGATCTCGGGTCCGAACGCGTAAGATTCGCGCGCCGCGTTCTCCCGCTGTTGGCTCATAGTCTCCTGCGAGTCGCGGTTATAAGATTCCCTCGTGAAGCTCTCGCGCCTTTTAATCGCGAGGCTGCCTCGACCACCGCCAGTCTGGACGTTGCTGTTGGCGTCGGTCTTGTTCGTTCGCTTATTGGTCCCAGCCATGTTCCTTCGTCCGGTCGGCGCATTCTGGCCCAGCTTGGAGCCGACACCCGGAGCTGCGGCTTTGACGGTGGTTTTCACGGCGGTTTTGACGGCGGTTGTGGAGCTCGAGTGCTTCTTGGATCTGCCGTCGAGTGGCTCGAGAGGGTTGCTCTTGTCGATGCCCTTGACGTTGCTCTGACGCCTCTCGTCGAACATCTGGCGCACCTGGGAACACGATCAGTGTTAAAAATCCACGCTCTTGTTTCTTATCGTCCTTTACCATGTAGCGACTAGCGGAGTATATAGTTTGTATATATTGTGGACAATGACACGATTCTGTGGGTCGATCGACATTAGCGCGCGCGCGAACGACATGTGCACTCCGCGGGTGGGTGCAGAGCCATTATGTACGATGATAAACGTCGAGCGTGTGGGACGGGAAAAATTCATGAGGGATATATTCTTCGAGGAAAGAGTTGCGCGGATGGTTTTCAGTGCGAGCGCTTCGACTAGTGCTCGACGCGAACTCGACGAGCTTTCTCGAGATTTCTCTGATGTGAAGGCGCGCATTTGATCGCGATGCGTTTTAAAATTGTTCGACATGGTTGCGATGATGAGAGTTTTCGTATTTCGTGATTTAGCGCATGAATGGGTATCCAAGGATATAATTTTCGTTTAATTCCAAATTCGTATGATAGAATTGATAAGCGTATAGTGAATTAGGATTATTAGGAAATGTTTTAAATTTGCATTTTTAAATTTACGTTCTTAATTTGAGTTATAGAAACTATATATAGACATTTAATAGGACATTAAATTATTTGAATTCGTAATACTATTACGTTCTGTATAGTGAAAAATAGAAAATTTATAAAAAATGTCAGTTTAGGTACATCTATAGACCAATATATATATATATATATATATATAAAAGTGAAGGCTAAAGAAAGATGACAGCAAAGTAGCTATATTTGATACCGATGAATTATTTAGTTTTATAAATATTTCAGAGCTGTAAGTTGAAAAATCCATTTCTCATCACTATCTTATAATTTTAAAGTGACATGCTATTGCGCATTTGTAAACTTATTCGTAAACAGGACTATATTGACAGAACTGAGTATTACTATAGTGTTAATAGTTAAACCTTTAAAATCGGCGATTATACAAACGTTCTTTTATACCTATATATATATTGTCACAGAATCGAACAGTTGTAAACAATGATTCGTTCGGTATATCGCGAGTGCCAAAAGAAAAAAGGGTACCTTTCCAGCCGTACTGTTGATGGCGCTACCCTGACTAGATCCATTGGAGCCATTGGAGCCGGCACTTCCCCTCTGGGCGACCTGATGCGCCCGTTGCTGCTGCTGGTCGTAGAGCTGCAGGAGCTTCTGCTCCTTTTCCTGGAGCTGCTTCTGCTGGAAGCGCGCCTGCAAAGCGAACAAATGATCGTGAGCTTTGATCTTCTCGGGCAGTATCTTGACGCCGATCACGCGACGCTCGCCCTTTATGCTTCCACCCACGCTCCGCGACATTATCACTCTCGCTCTCTCTCTCTCTCTCTCTCTTCTGTGTTTTTGGTCTCCCAACTTTTTTCTTTTTATAAAGATCACCGGAGCTAAACCTTAGATATATATATTATATACTTTGGGTAGACAGTGAGTTGGGTGGAGTCGTGTGTTCCCGGCAAGATTCACCGCGCGTATGGCTCGCATGTGCGGTGTGCCGCCGCGGCTTTGGTGATGCACACACCGGCAAAAGCCGTGCCCCATCGATTTCTGCACGTAACCTACATCGCTCCTAGCCACGAGGTTACTAAACTCCTCATCTATAACCCCCTGCCGGTGCTATTACGACCGCCTCCACGAGTACAACTATTCCTAGACGTGTGTGCCGGATAGGGGAGGGGAAGAACTTTGGGTAAAGGCGTGGCCGAGGAAATTTTGTTCAAGGAAACTTTTGCACTTTGCGCGCTTCGTACCCAATGCGTGCCTATGGATTAAATATAGTTTACTGGGTGGTAGAAGTGATTAAAAATAGTCCCTTTTTTAAATTCTTTAAATTGTTCTTGTTCCGATTGCACCTTACCTATATACCAAAGTTTTTCGAATTTATAATTCATTTCCGTTTAAATTGCTGTTGTAATTTCAACCAGCTTGTGTGTGTCGTTCTCTTACTTTCTAGTGAATTAATGGAATACGCTCGAATCCTCACCGCAAATGCGTATAGCAATATCATTATTTTACAAAATTCGATTTTTACCGTGATAAGAAGAAATTCTGCCAAAACATTTTCTTACTTGACTGCTTAAATCAACTTTTGTTTAAAATGATTGAATATTACATTGCTTACGAATTAAGTAATTATATTTATTACTAAGTAAATGCAAAAAGTTCAATGATGATTATTTCAAAGCAACCCTGAGAATATACTGCAAAATTATAATATGAGAGGTTTCGGTAAAGCACTTCTCTGTGCAGCTAAGATGAGTATCTATTTTAGTATTCGCATTCCCATTAAGATAAGATAAATCCAATGTATAATCGATTAAATGTAAACGGTAGAAAATTATTATTCTTTTCTGTACAGTAGTGAATTATATAAACATTTTAACTGACTATAGTATATAGAAAAACAATTTATTAAACGTGTAATTAAATGCATACATGGTACGTTAATAAATTGCCATTATACATATAAGTTAATTATTTTATAGCTGTTAAAAAATTCTGCTCGATAGCGAGTTTCGTTAATAATTCATTGGTAAAGTATTAACTCTTTCATGCTAACGATGATAAAAACTTAGTTAATAAGTAAAACATGTTTCGGTACATAAGGGATCCTTATAAGTAGGCCAAGTGCTACCCTTTAACATATTTTTTATATTACAAAAAATTTTGTTTTTTTATTATTGCAATAAAATAAATGAAAATTTTTGTAATTTATCATGTATGACAGAATGTTGAAGTTTCTTTACAAAAAAATTAGGTAAAACAATTTTTTTTTAATATAGTATCGTGAACTCTTGTTATATAGTGCTGGTATGTATTTAATTTGTATTTTTATAATTATAGAAATTACGATTTTTCAAAATTGAATGTAGCATATTTGCTATAATGGGCGTTTATGGTATAAAATCAAGGAAACTAGTTGCTGTCGAACGACACGTAGGGAATTTCCCAGAAAAGTTTAAGAGGGAATTTGGTCCTTGCGATAAACACACACGGCAAAGACAATTATTGTGAAACTAAATTATTGTTTTTTTGATATATTTAATTGTTATTGTTCATTATGTTGTTAAAACTAGTATGCTATTATAAATTCGTTTAGTTTTTCATTATTACGTAATTATTTGTTATTTTTCTATATTTATAAATTAATATTTATATGTGCTACTGTTGTAAGTTGTTTTTTTTTTTGGCAAAAATACAAATTTTGTAGAATTAAATCATAAATAAATTAAATAAACGTTTTCATACTTTTATACCCTAAACGTCCAATGTAGCAAATTTGCTACATAAGAAAAAAGGCTTAATTTCGGAGAAAATAAAAAACTTATCGGTTCAAGAAGTCTCATAGACAATTATATAAAGAATAATATTGAGAAAAAAAATTTAACACTAAAAGGGCTTTGGGTGATTATTTTTTACACATTTTAATCTTAATATTTAAAAGCATGTAACATTATATATACACAATGTTATACTATTTAAATCTGATGAACTTAGACATTAGATTATAATATCAGAAAAAAATAGATTTTAACTCTGAATTAATTGGAATTGATAATAGCCAGGAACATAAGTCATTTGATATTACACTGAGACGAATTTATATCTTTTGATTTTATTCATTATTTACTAAAATCGGTAATATATATATGAAAATAAATAAATATAAATAGTGATATAATAATTAGTATTAAGAATTATACATGTACTAATTTAATTGACAAGGAAACTAAAAACATAACTCACGCACGTTTTACCTATGATGATATATTAAATGATATACCTATGTATAGTATTGACGGGAAATAATATGACAATTCTAGAAGGAAGCACTTTAATTTAATATGTAGTGTAAGAAGATATTATGTACCAGAAAACATGAAATAGCTTATGACTCATCGTGAAAATCACTTTCGCTGATTGACTCGTGCAGATTTTTCTAGCGTTTCACTAACGGATTTCCCGTGAGTCATTATTCTACTCGATTCATGCCAGTTCAGCGTTTTCAATAATGAATGGGACCGTTAGGCTCGAAAATAAATTAATATATGAATTAATCGAGGGCTTTTGTACATATACAAACAGCAAGCTATAAATATTCCGATGACGTAAATAGAATTGTTCTATGAAATACAGCATAAACGTGTACGTGAATTCCTCTAGGCATTAAGAAGTCACACTGTCTAGAATCGACCAGTGTACAGTCAATTGATAATCCAACTTGATTCAGGAACAACTTATCGATGCTTTATTTCGAGTTCGTCACTGTCGCTCGCGACATCAAAAGCATCGATGATGCATATTTAATTGCATGTTTACTTCCTTGAAACCGCATTGCGCAACACGAATATAGGAAGAAGAAAAAAACAAAACAAATCTAAACGTTTTTTCGAGAGACGGAAGAAAAAAGCTTTGTCCTTCTATTTGAAATTCAGACACGTTGCGGTCGCCGCAAAAGCAAAACGAGGCTAGGCGAGAAGGCGAATTTTCCGAGTAAGCGATGGACATAATTCACCGAGATCCCCACGAAATATGGCTATCGCGTCGATATACGAGCCGTACCGCGCCTACATAGCATTCCTCGAACTCGTCTATGCAATTTATCGCTCGTCCCGATGAAAATCCGACGGGGCGTGTATTTGTTTAACAACCTGATTAATCGTTCCATTTGCAATTACGATCGCACGGCGACGGCGGCGGACAGCGGCGAAGGATCGATATACCTAATAAGGCGCGCACCAAATCTTACGTTCTACACACGATGCACACAGACACACATACAGACATACGCGCGGACTCGAGTTACGGGCATTTAAGCGTCGGCATCGATTTAGCTGTCGATGTGTGCGAGCAAAGGCGCGGGCGCGGGCGCGATTTAATGACAGCTCTGTGCGCTCATCGATTTGGCCGCGCCGCCTCGTGTGCGGGTCCGCTCGATTTTAATGGCCAAATTCCATTGGGGATTAGTTCGCGAGTCGCGAGAGAGAGAGAGAGAAAATTAATCATCTCAAAGTGACGACATCCGGTGATGTGTGTGTGTAGGTAACGAGTGCGGAGAGGAAGGAGAGAAGATCGTATAGCTCGAAGGTTCTTCTCTAAACATGGTCATGTGTGTCAAACGAGCTATACGCGTGTCGCGTTGCGTTTTTTTTCTTTTTTTTTTCACATCGGCGCCTATTCCTTTCTCTGTGTTTCTTTTGGCCACTGCGCCAGTCTTTTTGCGCACTTGCTGAAACTAGAATATATATTCTGAAGAGTGTTAATATTTGAATGATGAGATACGTGAAAGGCATATTGATAAATTAATTAACATCTTTCCCTTCTCTTTGATTCCTATTCCTCGAATTTCTATTCGCTTTATAAGAGTTGTGAAGCTCTATATAATGGTGTGTATACATTTTTAATAGGGACAAAAACGGATATTTCGATTCTGTACGTTTGTCTTTTGATTTGGCAATTGAATTCAAATCTGTCTTGTAGAATAACGTATATATTTTTTCACAATGCGTGTACCTATATATAATTTATAAAAGTAATTTTACTTAATTGATTCTTATGAAAAAAAATAATTTAATAATAGAATCCACGTTTTCGATGACTAATGTGTATTCACTTATATGTACTTGGAGGACCTCGACGAGGTCAGATTAAAGTACAATCTTTACAGGAAAAGATTAAGGCCTATATCATCACTTGGTGCATGATCTCCGTACACGACGGGAAAGTTTGAAAAAAAAAAAAATACTTAATTGAACATCCGCGTCTTTCTATACCCCTTTGTTTCTACTTGCACGTATTAAGTACAGAATGCGAACCACTCGGCCTTTTTTTTTTAAATACTTTTCGTCAAGTAGGCGAGCTAAATTTTGTTTAAATTAAACGCCTCTTTACATACTTTAAGTTAGAGTATAAGTTTCATACATTCATCTTGTAATTCTAATGCGGGGATTCATGTCGGGATCGTTCTTTGTTTGTAATCAAGCTACGAAAAATTAATTTTAACGCACGAAAATGTTATTTAAGAATAAGCTTAAGAACAATTCGAAAAGCAAACGTGTATACAAAACATATCCCAGTGCAGATAGAAAGGGTATGGATAAGAAAAGTCAAGACCTGATTTACCAGCTCGACGAAGCTAGTGCTAGAAGGGGTGGTGACCATAGCATCCCCCAGCAGATACGAGTGTTTACCGCTGACGGAGCCGCCGCCGCCGCCGCGGGCCACGGCGAATTGATGGGGCCGCGTCACCATTGCTCCTCTACCGAATCACACGATCTTGGTCCAGGCAACAGCATCTCGGGGGGGAAGCAGCAGCGGCATCCTGATGGTGCGGCCTTGCGCGTTTAACGATTCGCGCGCTCACCGGTGTCCCCCGCAGCTCTCTTTATTCTCCGTTCGTAACCCAAGGTCCCATTTGAATCGCTGCTCCGATTCTAATCTAGGTCCGATCGCGCATCAATCATCCATTATTGGGGCCGCCCAAGAGGTACGCGGTGCGCGGGGCAGTTTATCGCCGCGTTCGACTTCCGCTCCTTTATTTATACGCTCGAGTTATATATCTCGGATTCGCGCGTCTCGCGCCACTCGCGCCAAAGACTATATAATCGGTCGCGTACTCGCTCTTTTTTTTTCTCGCTTCGACTGCAGCAGCTTCGTTGTATATACCTATTAGCTGTGTAAATCAATTATTCGATTTAGAGGAGTCTCGAAATTTCAATCGCGCTGATTTGGACTGTTGGACGGCATCAGCAGCCATGCAACTCTGTGCAGATCGGTGGCAACAATATACGACCGAGCTTAAAATTGTAACCGGATTCGGATAATGGCCCGATGGTCACTATAGTTTTTTTTTTATGGTTATCGATAGTTAGCCGCACTTTTATAAACGAGTTGAAACTAAGCAATTTTTGGGTATCGAGTCCCTACAGCGTTCGTCACAACTGCAATACAAGGTTCGCGAACTTATGGCGTCGAGTTCAGGACTGGTGATGGCACGAGGCGCGCAAAAGCGAGTAAAAAGAAAATGTTAACAACCAGCTACGACAGTTACCATCACGACTGAGCCTCGCGCGCGAGTCACCCTCTCGGCCGTTTAGGGCTACGAGTAGATTCGTTATCGCGCATGCGCTCCGCGATCGCTATTCTCGTCCAGGGGTAAAAGTATACAGAGGGAGAGAGAAAGAGAAAGTGGGGGCTATTATCCTGTACACGCGACGGTACACGCGTGTCGCGCAAAAACTCGGCTCGCGGATCGCGCCTGTAGCCTGTGTACATTTCCCGAGTTCCCGTTAATACTTTACGAGGCTGCGAAGCAGCCGCACTTGTTGCCTTCCCTTCCTCATATAGCGATCGAAAAGCTCAAAGCATTCAATGTAAAATAAGTGGGAGATTCGAATCGAATTCGTTTACAGCGAGTATACACAACGATATAAGCCGATGGAACGATTTCCAGCGCTAAAACAAACTGACCAGATCTTTTTGTCTGGCTCGCGCAAGAATCGGCGACAATTTTGCAATGCAAGGCGCAGGTAAAGGTGGCCAAGCATAAAGAGATTACGTAAGTCGGTGCCCATATGTCCGCACATTTGCTCGAGCACATCATACGGAAATATATAGGTGTATATTGGAAGGGATAGGATCGATCGACACATAGGGCGAGGATCGCGACCTCCGCGCGTCTCCCTCTCTCTCTCTCTTTCTATGTATTGTGTGCGCAAATAAAGCGATACAGCGTAAATCTTGGCGGCGGCCGCCTGACAAGAGCGAGAGAGCGAGAGAGAGAGAGAGAGAGAGAGAGAGATGTTGAATGGTTGTTGGAGATCACTTATTCATGGAGGGCGCAATTTGTCGTGGACGCTGGCCTTGTGGGCCGAGCGAGATTCCGAAACCGACGCCGTCTATACCCCACCACCGATAATATCGATTGCAATGAGAATCGTTCGCCGAGTTTTTAAGCCACGCCTGCGGTCGTAACCGCGCGCGCATTGCACGTGCGACTCACTGTATGCGCAGATGCTTATATTTGCATACGGGATTGTGTGTACGTGCGAGATAATCGAGCCTCGGCTGGCATGTACGTGCACAGTGTCGATGCGGGGCCGATGCGTATATAACTTGCCGCGTGACTTTTAAGAGAAAAAACAATCTTGATGACTTTGTACCGCGATGTTTTCACTTTTGTTATATTAATCTGGGAAAGAACGTTCATTAATATACTTATATGTATTAAGTGTCGCACATATATGGATGTAAAAACTATCTGAACCGTGTGTTTTTTTTCGCAGATCATTTTACACAAAACTATTTTTAACCATGCGTGGAAATTTCCAATTTTGGACTCTTCTTCAATAACTATTTGCTTATGTATATATTATTATCATTAAGTAGTTTCAGAATGTCTGGACATGTTGGGCCCAATAAGACCATAGTTATAAAGTTGTGTCAGTTCTACGAGAGTCGCATACGCATGTTTGAATATTGTAAGGTAAAGTACCCAATAGTGGGACAAACTGAAAATTGGGACCAGTACCTGGACAACAGTAAAACACTACCATTACTTATGAATATGAAAAAGAAATCAGTTCACTCTCAGCGTTTATGCTATTAACTATACGATTAAGTTGATTTTGTGTTAATTTGTGTCTTTAATTTACTAGAATACGAATTAAAAAGTTTTGAGGTTATGTGTGATAGCCAAACCATTGTCCCAGTTTACATCCCACTTAATCGCCAATACCCATAGCGGGATATATTTAATTTATATTGTCCAAGTTTAGGGTCCAAGCACTGTCCCGGTAATGCTCTCAGTTCAGTATAGGCTGTCCCGGTTCAGGAGTCTAGCACAAATTTTTCAAACTTACTTTTTTATTATAAATAAGCGTGAAAAGAAATTTCTTTTTGCATATATTATTAACATAGATATAAAGCGCGTCATTTGAATATATTTTTTTTTTAAATACGACTTGTGTAGTTGCAATTCACACGAGAATTTTGCTCCATTTAGATTTTGTCCCACTAATGGGTACTTTACCTTAGACATTCGAATAATAAAAAAAATCTTTGAAATTGTAACATTTAAAGTATCAGCGTAGGGTAAGACGAGATAATAGTGGTCATTGGGCAATAATGATAGGCACCTTTATTTTAAGAGATATAAATACTTTTAAAACAAAAATCCGAAGCTATGTATTCAGAAAATAATGTAAAAGTAATATTGAGAGTTAAAAATTTTTTTATTATTATTTATTAAATAATTATAGACGATACTTAATATTCGATAATTTTCATCTCAGAAATTTGATGTCATAAATAAGCTTCCTACAAAAATGTTTAACAATTTGTTCATTTATTGTTGCATTTTTAGTTACTTAATTGTTCTAATAATCTACTAAAACAAAGAAAATAGTTTAAAAATTTTCTAATTTTTTATAATTTCAAATTCAAATGCGTGACATCAATTGGGGTAATGGCAGTCACAGGTTTGGAGTAATGACGGTCACACGTAACTTAACTTGAAAAGTAAGGTTACGTTAAAGTCCCGTGTGTTTGCTTGGGGAGTCGCGGTCACCTTCTCAAGCTACACTTTTAAAATCTTTTTGAATACCCCTCGTACTTAAAAGTTAAATGCAATTGTAAGTACTTATTTTAAAATTTATTTACATACACTACAGCTACATATTTTAATGACTTTCTTTTTTTAGATGCCTAGAAGTTACAAAAGAAAAAGCAATATAGGAAATTGGAAAGTAGAAGACCTAGAAAAGGCATTACGAGACGTTAAGGAAAAAAATATATCTTTAAGGAAAGTTAGTAAATTATATGGAATTCCATTCAGTACTTTGCAGCTGAGAAACAAGACTGAAAATCGTGCTGTACCAAAGGTAGGAAAAAAGTCAGTTTTTAATGAAGCCGAAGAAAAAGTTTTATCCGATAACCTAAAAGTGATGGCTAAATTGTGTTACGGTCTCACTACACACCAAATACGTACAGCAGCTTATCAACATGCTGAAATCAATAATATTCATCACACCTTTAATCGTGAAAAGCAAGCTGCTGGCTATGACTGGTTTAAGAGTTTTCTAACCCGAAATCCTAGTATTTCACTACGCAAGCCTGAAGCTACAAGTTGCAATAGAGCGGCTGCATTCAACGAAAAAGATATAAGTGAGTTCTTCGAAAATCTTGAAAGTTTGTACAATAAATATAACTTTACTTCTAATAAGATATGGAATATGGACGAGACAGAGTTATCATGTGTAAAGCTGCAAGTTGCAAGTGGAGAACGAGAGAAAACTATTACTTTAGTGTGTGCCGCAAGTGCCGCTGGAAACTATATTCCACCGATGTTTATTTTCTGCCGACAAAGAATGTCACCAAAATTATCAAAGAATGGCCCAGCTGATGCTGTTTATAAGTGTTCATCTAACGGGAGGTTAAATTCCGATCTATTTATCGAATGGCTTAAACACTTTAAGAGTAAAGTTACATGCAGTGTTAATGATCCGGTATTAATAATATTAGATAACCATATTAATCATATAAGTCTAGAATCATTTCATTTTTGTCGGGAGAGTGGGATTGTCGCGCTGCCCCTTGTTCCGCATACTTCTCATCGAACTCAACCGCTGAGCGTTAGTTTTTTTGTACCCCTCAAGAAACAATTTAAAAATCAGTGCGATGATTTTATCAAACAGAGACATACTAAAATTGCGGATGAGAATATTGCAGAACTTGTAAACACAGCGTATTGTTATGTGACCACTATAGAAAAAGCTGTCGTTGGATTTCAAGCTACAGGGATAGTTCCTTTAAATAAAAAAATCTTTACCAAAAATGATTTTGTAACTGATGAAGTTGTTGATCAAGCTTAGAGTGACGCTTTTACGTTTACTTGATTCTTCAAATACTTTAACAGCTCTGCTTAATCCAATAATTATAATTCCAAGCATGCGCGTAGAAGAAAACAGAAGTGGAAGTGATATTTTTTTACGAATACCTTGAGTTGGCTAGAAGTTATTGAAACAATTATTGCTCCAGGTATGAACCTACTTTAACCAACTATTTCACTTGGGTCAGAAATAAGCCAAGTTCAAAGTGATTTTTGTGATATAGATGATTCATCGATTACTTTAGCAACTCCAGCAGGGTATAATCCAAAGATGTTATCTAAAAATAACATGTTAGTGCCTTAGTGGAATAAAAGTATTTAGAAATTTTTTGTGATTTTTCTTAGTTTTATTTAGTTTTATTAATTTTTAGTTTAAATGAATATAACATATTTATGTCAATTTAATAAGAATATTTAATTCAGTTCGAAAGGTATGTACGCGTCAAAATATATGAATAAAAATATTATTTTGTATAAATCTCAATTGTTCATTGTGTCTTATTAGTTTCTTTGAATTTGAATGTAACCTATTTGTAGAGTATTGGTCTTAAAAGAGCTCCCTGGCGTAATCGTAATATAATAAAGTATTTATAGAGGAAAAGTAAAAAACCTACATCGTCACTTGATGAACATAATAATGAAAATCGGGCCGTTCTGTACTCGTCTGCTTCTACTTCCATGTATTAAGTATAGGAAAAAATCTTTTCGGTCTTTTTTTAAACATTTCCCGTCAAGTAAGGAGGCTAAATTTTTTTTTCAAATTGAACGTCTTTTTATACTCTAAATGGTGGTACAAGTTTCGGACTTTTCTCTTGTAATATTAACAGGGGCCAGTGTCGGGATCCTCCTTGGCCATCCTTACCACCACATATATCAATATTTATTAATACATTTTTTTTTTCGTTCTGGTTTAAGTAAAGAAATTTATTTTTTGAATAAATATGCTTTTCATATTAATCGCATTTGATAATTGATGCTATATTTATGAACTATATTCATTTTTTTTTATTTAAAAGCACAATTATATGTGACTATGATTACCGCAAGGCTGATTATCATTAATCCATTGATAGGAGTAATAGCGGACAAAGGTTTTTGTTCATCACAGCTTTTGCAAAATAAAATAGTTAATTTTTCGTAAATATTTATAATAAAAATTAAAGTAAACACATTTAATTATCGATATAAATTACTAAAAATGCATAAAAATAATTACAGCGGACCTATTCTTGCTTAGGTGATCACCATTACTCCGTTCTACCCTATATAGATGTGCTAGTATGAGTATTGACAATAGGGATCGGACACACGGTACAATCATTTTGATTGAATAAAATGTACACTTAGCAGCGCTAGCTAATCGGTACGTATACTTTGTATCGGATATGGAAACGTGTAAAGTCTCGGGATTCGGTTGGTGGGTCGCGATCTTGTTGCGCCAACTTGTTTAACGAGGAGGAATATTAGCCGCTCGCCATTGCATACAAGTTGCGAGCGAGCCCGGCTAAATAATTCAGTGGAGTAAAAGATAGGCGCCCGAGTGCACTTCAATTTGTATTATATATAAATGCAATACTATAACGGAGAGGCTTTGCCGAAGCTTAAGCGGCATAATTGCTGCTGCCGCTGATGCTGCAGTCTATACTATGTAATACTCAGCCCGGATGAACATTTAGACCTCGAGTAATTTGTATCGCGTGTATATGTATATTAGTCGCTGTGTGTGCACAGTCGGATCGAATTATGCGCCGTTATCACAGCCTAGCTCTCTCTCTCTGTCTTGCTTTCTCTCTTCGTCTCTTAGTCCAGACAATGCGAGAACGAGAAAGGGATGAGGAAAAATCATTTACACGAGCAAAGTCATACACCGACAGAATTATCGTATCTTGTACATATGATATGATACGTATAGCTTGATTCGGAGGATAAAAAATCGTTTTCGCGCGATGGAAGAAAGAGTTTCCGCGGCACAGAAATATAATGTTTCATTTAAATACGATTTATGAAACAAAAGAAATTCAATACTGTTATTAGGAAGTCGGGGGTTTTTCGCTCAACATTGAGTCTAGAATTTTTGTTTGCAAAAGTCCATTGATGTATCATTTTCGAATTATGTTCGAGGATAGCTGCGTGAAAAAGGAGTGAGAAATGAAAAAGCGGACTTTTAAGGATTCGCCGGCAGCTCGTGTGTTTTCGTCTCATTCGTCTGTCGAAGGATCAAGTCACTCGACCCACGCACGCGGCGGCTCTACTCTCGGTCTATATGCATATTATTGACACAACGTTACAAAGACAGGCTATAACGCAGGGAATCGCGTTGGTTTGCTCGGCTTTGGTGCCCACGCACCCACCGCGACTCTCGTTCCAGCTCTCGCGCCTGTTACTAACGAGAGATAATTACTAGCGCTATAAGTGATTAATATCCCTTCGGCGAATAAATATCTAGTTCTTCGAATATAAAACCAATATCGCCAGTGTGAGTGTGTGTGAAGGAAAAAGTTTCTTTTTCGTGCTCGATATCGCGCGCAAACATTTCGACAAAGAGGATTCATGTGGCAAAAGTTTATTGTGCCTATTATTTGATGTATAAGATTCGACACATTTACAGAGCTATAGGCACGCGTAGGTTGTAAGAGCATTTATATGTATACAGAGTTTTCTCGTGTGATTTGAAAAAAAGAATCGCTTTAGCGATCATTAAATAAAATAATGTTGGACCGTATATTACTGATAAAGTATATAAAGAGACCTCGCGCACAAAAATAATTGGAGGTCCTTTCTTACTCGCAGTTTCATTGTAATGCGGAATGATTCAGAAAGTTAGTTTTGAGAAACCTTGCTTTGACATTGGCCAAAAACAGGAAATAACATTCTCGAAATTTATTTCATTGTAAACACTCGTGTGATTTTCATTGGTCAAAAAAAAAAAAATTGCTATTTATATATTTCTGTGACCCGACGTCCTCTCGATAGGTCGAACAAACAAACGAATTCAACCGACTAGTTGTCTGGTTGTAATAAGCACTGATGCCAAATTAAAGAGAACTCGGTATAGCGATGTAAGTGTGCAGCAGAGAAAAGTACGGCTATATAATCCAAGGTTCTTGCGAGCTGCAGCAGCGATACGAGTTCTGCACAGGTATATAGATGCCGACGGTGGTATATAGAGAGAAAAGAAAGTATAAGACGGATGTAAGGACGGTACATAAGCAAGTTGGCTCCGACTCGCGCGAACTGAAAGATGCAGGAAGTGACGTCAGTGGCGCATTATGGTTAGCCAAGCTGCGGAAGGTCGCGGTTGACAGGCCAAGCGTCTCCGTACGCGTCTCTCTCTCTCTCTCTCTCTCTCTCTCTCTTTCGGTGCCTCTCCCTTTCTCGACTCTGCACGGCGCGCTTGTATATATACACACGCGTATACGGACCGTCTACAGTAATTTCGCGATTTTGCCTCTTCTATTTTCTCCTTCGCGCCTTGCTACGTATAGGATAGTGTATTTGTAATACTACTGCCCTCTCTCTCTTTCTTCTCTGTGTGTATATGAAGCACGAGAGTCGGTTCGTTCGCTCTCAAATATATACGTGTATTTGCGCGCGCTGAATTCGTGCAGGTTAAGCGCGATCGCGCAGCTGCTATATAAAAGTGCGTGGGCGATTTAAAGAAAAAAAAAAAAGGAACGAAGGTACCGCCGCGCGGCTGACACTGAATTAGAGATCAAGGCTAATCGGAACTCGGGAGCGATTCACGGACAAGCGAGCGGTGTCTCTCTCTCTCTCTGCATGTATATGTACGCGCACGTTGACACACACACACTCTCTCTCTCTCATTCTCCTTGAAACACATTTCTTTCGTGCGATCTTGAGGCAGCGATGCTCGCAAAGCTATCGCTTCGCTCGACATATCCTTTTTTCTATACGCTTCCGAGAAGAGTCGCGCTCTCTAGCCTTGTCAAATCCAAATTAGTCGACAATCACTTGCCGCGGCCAACTGTCGTTTTGATAAAACTGGCCATTAGCGCGCCTGATGCAATTGTCGCTACTTTGCATTGTCGTATATTCTTTTATTTCGCAAGATTGATTCGATTTTAATTCGACAACGGTGATTTTAGTTCCTTTAGATCTAGTTCATATTTATAAGACTATCAATTATACTTGTAAAGAAATTTGGTGGTTGGCCTGTTACTCCTTTCGGAGTCTTACGGTATTTAAACCCACACCTTATATTTATAAACATTAGTTACTCATTCCGTTTTTTGTTCCTCCTTTGTTTCATACCATTCTATATTTGCCTAGGTTGCGCCTGTCGTGCGGGGGAACCTTATTGGCAAACCCAATGACCGTGATAAATCCTGGGGAAACCCGCTTAGGAATGGTCGGTATATTGAAAGATTCGATTTGGGGCTTTATGTCACGTTGCGTATGCTTAAACTCCGAAATCGTACCAATTTTATATCTCCCGCTCGCCTTGTAGGATACGAGGAGACACCTAAGTGCTCGGATCAAGTCAGCACGACAGCAAGCGGTTCACCCATCCAAGTACTAACCGCGGCCATCGCAGCTTAACTTCGCCGACCGCCCAAGGTGTACTAAGTCGATCATCGACTACTTATAAATTTAACTCGAATTATTAATGCATAATTTTGAACAAAGTAGTAAAAATTCCATCCACCCTAAATTACTACTAAATAATTACTTACTAAATTTGACTGAGTGAAAATCAGTCCACTGCTCGAAAATCACTCCATATATACACTGACTCATCCAATCGTGAAATGGAAAAATCCGAGTACTTACATGCACTCATTTTTGAACAGCGGACCATTTTTCACTTATTCAAAATTTAGAAATTATTTCTTTTTAGTTCAAGTTTGAAGTTGTTTTTGTTATATGTACAGTTAACTTAAAGGCGAGACTCAACTTCGATCAGTGCAATGGATTCGTAATCTTAAATTTCTATAGTATAAGTGATTCTGATTTGAGAGTTTGTTGCTTTTACAGAGATGCAATGCAATCGCGTTATATGACTCTTGCTCACCTGCAATAGCTGAAGACGCGACGAGGTCTGGGACGCTGCCATTGTTTGCCGTCCTGTCAAAGGGCGTTGCTCTCTCTCTCACTCTCTCTCTCCCTCTCTCTCTGTGTTTCTTTCTCAGTACCTTCACCTCTCTGTTTCTCGGCTTTTTTTATACTCTCTCGCGATGTTATGTATGTGCTTCTCTTGCGCGTACTGCTCCTCTGTAAAGCAAGAGAGAGAGAAAAAAAATCTCACAATTTAACGTTTAATTACGTAGGAAAGCCGAGCTGTAGAGAGTGTGCAGCGAGTTGAAAGTGCATGCGAGAGCGCAGCTTGGCGAGTTTCGTATAGCCGAGTTATTAAAGGTACATATGCGATGTGTGTGTGTGTGTGTAAATGCGTTGAGCGGCCGCAGGACTACTTTTCGAACCTCCCGAGCCTTTAATTGCTCGCCCGCTACTGACTGCAGTCTCGTACATATAACGCTTGACTCATCGCTTCGCGTTTCGCTTTTTCGTTTTTCACCTCCCGCCAGATTAGGTTCTCGAAAAGGCAGTTGATCTTTAGCGCGGTTAATTCGTTGCGGCCCACTGCGCTTTGTCTTTCACGAATTCACTTTTCCAGCTTTTCCGTTTCTGCAACTGCTGCGGCTTTGAGCTGTTGCTGATTTCGGAACGTTTTCTATTTCGAAAGGAATGTCATTAAAGAAATTATCTTGAATAAAAACACGAAATGAAGATATGAAACTTTTTCCCTTGCGGAAAAACATTTTTTTAACATTGACAACAATTTGATATGTCACGAAAAAAACGATTGGTATATTTCCAATATATTACGGAAAGCATAATATATTTTACATAAATTTAGTTTAGGCGGCGTAGCAAAGAATGTACTGTAAAAATCGCCAACATATTGGCAACATTTCCTCCTACATATTTTAATATGTTACTGCGACAATGTGTTGTTTATGCTTTATGCAACATATTGGCCGGAGATACTAACCGTTTTCGAGATTCTAACGTGTAAGTGTGTAATTTTCTCATATGTACCGATACATTCTTCCTTGCTATAAAATAACACGCGTAAGTGTGTGAAATTGGTGACTAGAGGCTCCACATAGAAATTTAATTGTGTTTCCGCCGAGTCATTAACGAGATTTTGTACTAGTTAGCTTACTTTTAAAGATCTCGGTAGAAACTAGCCACTTGCTGTCAACGCCATAAGTATCGGGAAACTTATAATTTAATTTTAAAAATCGATAAAAACTAATTTAGTAAATGTGAAAAAAGTGGCAAGCATTATTTTATAGGATAATAGCGATGTAAAAAGAAAAACAACTTCAATAGAAAGTGTCAAAGCAAAGTCAATAGCTTTTTACTAAGAAAAAAAAATATTAGGATTAAAAGCGCATGTAAGTGTGTGTAATGGTTAGTCGTATATATTGTTCAGTAGATGCGCATAAATATAAGGAATAAAAACCAATATAAAAAATGAAACTAATTGTGTTTACGATCTTCTTTTTGTATCTAGCCTATAACCTAACGCTACGGAACTGTCAAATTAATTGTGAATTTAATTAGGTTAGCTGGGACATAGCACAAAACGAAGATCTTTTTTCTGTATCTATAGGGTTTTATATTCCGTTT
The DNA here is from genome assembly GCA_900490015.1 of Megastigmus stigmatizans. Taxonomy (NCBI): domain Eukaryota; kingdom Metazoa; phylum Arthropoda; class Insecta; order Hymenoptera; family Megastigmidae; genus Megastigmus; species Megastigmus stigmatizans. The sequence goes on from UELV01137632.1 coordinate 19,990, forward strand.
CCGAATTAGGGGATGTCGTAGTTGTATAAAGGTGCTTTTTCTATTTACAATATTTTAATTAATTAGCAGTAAATTTAAAGGGTGTCGGGAAAGTATTATGCAAGAATATTTCTCTTATTGAATCAGTTAACGATTTTTCGGGTTATTGGCCCACTTTCATTCGTAGTAATTTCATTTTAAATTTATGCGAGTTATAAATTCCGTACTTCAGGCATTGTTAAGTAGTTCAAAGTTTGAAATATGATTCTATTAGGATAATTTCCGAATAAATGGCACCTATAAATAAACAAATTTAATCTTGGACAGATTTTACCTGGATACTTTTTCATGGATTCAATTTAAATTCGTCATACAGTTATCTCGAAATTCTCTATACTCTGTTTTTCGTCTGACTAAGTTTCACTAGCGGTTTTGATTTCATCCTTTAGTTCATTTATACCCATTTATACCCGTTGGGTCGATTTCAAATAATAATAACGACTCAACGGGCATACATGGGTTAAATTCTTTTCTTTAATACTACATTATTTTTAATAAAAACGAACATATCTAATTTACCATGCATTCATTCGACTGAATTCATTCACTAGGTTTCAAAATTATTAGAGTACCTTGTAACAAGAATATCGTTTGAATTTCAATACGTGGCCTTTCATTTACATTAAAATATTAATTCACTTGAGCGACTTGACTGCGCCGATTCGAAATACTGTTTTACATTTACTAATATAACATCATGCGAATAAAATCTAATTTATCATTCTATAAGATTATTTTTATTTAGCAGTAATCTTAACGTAATTGATTATTATGTTATCTATTAAAGTTTAGTACTTTCTCATTAAATGCATCGTACAAGTGTTAAATATAGTTTGTATATCGATTAATCGTCTTATCCACAGAACTAATTTCGATCCTGGTACAGTTAAAAAGGGGAATTGTCACAAAAGTGCAATCGACTACTTATTTCCACATCAGAATCTATTCGCATTTTAAATATAAAGTCGCAATCGCATATTAATTAAATTTCAAGCATGTTGCTTAAGTCTTAAGCAGTTCTATTTTCAGAAACATCAGTGAAACTCGAGCTAACAGAAAAATAAAGATTCATATATACGCGCGTATACTTCCATTTTACTTAGCAATAACGCGTAGTTATTTTAAAGTTGTCCACTGTCGAACTAAGATAATCCAATTAATCCTAATTTAAATCAATGCACATTCATGAAAATCTAAGTATTACCGCACCTCGCGTTACCTTTTTCATTTATGAATGCAATTAAGCGCGTTACCTTTTTTATTTACAAATGCTATAGTCGGCCAGTCTTAAGGGCAAGGTCGCGCGAGTGCATTTAACAATTGCCGTATATGCTTGTATAGCTATCCCAACGCTAACCCATCATACAATTGCAATAGCGTATCTGTTTATCAAACCGATAATAAAAAAAAATAATAGCTTCCTAGAGCTGATCTAATTTTCTTTTACGACAATGGCAGCTCGTATCGATTTGCATTTTAACGTAGTTGTATAAGAGTATATGCAGTCGAATCGATGAGGAAATATACAGGCTCGAATTTGTTTACGCTAATTGTACGTTCAGTCAATCAGCCAAGGGTTCGGCGAAGCGCGGGTAACAATTGATCCAAGTGACGAGTCGGTATATCGCCGCACGCGCTTCAAAGTCATGCCGCGATGCTTATCTCGGGAAGTGTGTACCCGCGGTTCGCGTGCATCGCGTCCCCGGAACATGTGTATACATGTACATATTAGCAGCGACTCGCTTTTGCGTCGCACGGGCGGAAAATGCCATTCTTTTGTCACCTCCACGACTCGCTCCTAACGAGCATATATAGCAACCCTCGAAATTAATAAGACTCAAGAGGAGAGCAATAGCCTCGAGGCGACGAAAATTCCTGCCACATCGGCACGAGATCCAGACGACGAATGAGTCATGAGAGAGAGACACACATACAAACCGCGGAGCCGCGTGACGTAAGCGGTCCCGGCGCTCTTTATGGGCAAAAGTTCACAAGTTGCACCGCCGCCCTGACAACAAATCATCGTAAGCTTCCCAAATTGCCAAACGTTCAAACTCTTTCGACCATAGTGATTTTAATAATTATATATACACCTGCATTTTCAATTCGGTTAAAATAATAATAAGCGCGTATATATAAATGTTGATATATAGATATTAGGAATGGTATTATATAGGATGGAAAAAGCGATAAAGCGCAGATAATGCTTTAGTATCGGAACAAAGTGTACCGCGTAAAACCGGGCGAGTGTGCAGGGTGTACGTATAGCGCAATAACAGTTTATACCAGTGAATCACTGGATTGCACAAGTTTGACAGTTTGAGATTTAAGCTGTGGAACGTGACTCTCTCTCTCTCTCTCTCTCTTTCTCTCTCTTTCTCGCGTGCACTCACCTCACCTCATTCACATTCGTCCCCTCCCCTCCTCGCGCACTCGAGCAGAGATTTTATTTTTCGGAAGAAAAAAAAAAGAAACCATTTCTCACTTTATACTTATGGTTCACTCGTGTAAAATACGACCGCAATGTGTTGCGCACACATGTATTCGGGCAGCAGTCGCGTACAGCGTCACATCATCCCAACACATCGCGAAGCAGTCGTATAATATAGGAAATATAGTTTACAAGCTGGGATTACGAAAAAAAAGCGAGTTGTGCGTGAAAAATGAAATGGCGAGTGAAGAGCGAGAGAGAGAGAGGCACCGAGGCGACAGTAGAGAAGTCAAGCTTATATATATATATATAAGCATAAGGTATATAGAGTCGCGTGCACCGCAATACCGTAGATCGAAAGGCATTCGCGCCGAGACAACTAACCTTGTTGCGGGAGCGACTTCGGCCTGGCGACGGCGGCGTCGACGGCGGCAACTGCAGCAACAACAGCAGCAGCACCAGCAGCAGCGAGAAGAGAAAAATGGTCCTCGCAAAGTGAGGACCGGCGTTGTACTGAAGTCTCGTCGGCTGCCTCGTGTCTCTCTCTCTCTCTTTTTCTTCGGCTGCGGAGTATAGGTATATAGCGTAGCAGCAGACACAGAGAGAAGGCGCTCTCACTCTGCCTCTTTTCCTTCGTGCAGCCGCGAGTCCTTCGCGCTCGAGAGGAGCTCTCTCGCACACACTTTGGGAGGGACTTGTATATATGTATCACGCACAAGCCAACACGCGGAACTGCTGCACGGACTGTGTGCCGGTGCCCCGCGGAGTCGGCCCACGCGAATAACAGTCCAAAGTGTGTCTATATAGCTGCGAGCATCGGCGCACGATTCACGCACACACTCGATGCGTGTGCCACGGCTTATTCTTTATAACTCGCGCTAATCTATACGTATACGCGGGTCTGTACTGTGTTATCCCGAAAGCAGCTGCTGGTTCTCTTCGAATTCCCTTTTCGATACGTAGTCGAAATAACGCACTTGACGCGCATGAATAATTTGCGCGGCTTCGACTACTGGCCCGCTATACTCTTATAGAGAATATATATATTTTTAATGCCTCGCCTACTGCAGGGCCATAACGCGTGCGATGATTTATACGTTACAGTTGCGACTCCCTTTCTTTAAAACTCGACTTATATTCACGTTTATAAATACATCCAAGCTTTTATATAATTAAACGCTCCGAGTTGAATGTTATTTTTATTTCTCCGTGTGTAAGTGCACTTTAAGTAAAAGAGCGCATAAGGCATACGAAACGCATGTTAACAGCCGTTTAAACGGCTCTCTTTGCTTTGTCGTAAAAAAAGCCTCGCCCTTTTATTTTGCCGTAGCAACGAGCGCTCAGCGACATGTGCAAGACGTAAAGTGAGAAAGAGAGAGAGAGAGAGTGAGAAGGAAGGAAGGTTGAGGAAAAATTTTTCCAGAATCCGCGCAGAGCCGCGCATAAGTTGGGAAGCATTTAAAAGAATAAAAAGAATTTTATCGCTCGAGTTGAATCCCAGTCGAAAGGATGCACGCGCCGAGAAGTTTACCACCGAGATGATTATCTTTCTGCGGCCCACTTGAGAAAGCGGTGTAGAAGTACTCGAACTGTTTAGAGATAAAAGAAAAGTTGGGAGATTGAAAAAATTTTAATGGAAAAGGAAAGTCAAAATCAGAGTGATTGCAGTAGTGGCTTTCGAAACAAGTTGGAGAAAACCTGCGAGGAACAGTTCCTTTGGAACGGGTAGCAATTCATCATCCATTTTCAATGAGCGGACGACACGTGTTACTTCGATTTATTGGATTTTTCGAAAAATTATATGTTCGTGCAAATTTGAAGCATCTGTATTTTCCCAAGCGGAGACAAACAGGAGAGAATGTTCAGCTCGGAAAATTAATAGTAACACACAATTTCATTCAAAACGTCCCTGCCACGACGTCGTAAACGTCAGTCACAATCTATACCTCGAGAGAATAAAAGCAAAAGGAACAGTCAGAGGAGAGAACTCCGTCTTGTTCTATAGTATTCTGTCATGTCGCCGAAATATTAGACGAGCGAGGGCATTGATCAAGTCGCCGTGTATCTCCAAGACAACCCGAAACTCAAGCAGTGACACTCGCTCGACACACCTGTACCTATACACTTACACGATCGAAGGATTCGCGCTGCTGCGAAAGAAGTTAAGATTTACAACAGCACCACTAGCTGAGCAGAAATTTCTTCTTTTTCTTTTTCGTGACAAATTAAGTTTTTTGTAAACGGCTCCAAATTAGTGGGAGTGTTGGATTTTAGCGAGAATCACGTTTATTTGTATTCTGAAGTGTATGCATACTGTGATAATTTCTACTGTAAACCGGGTTAATAATTACTTCTATTGTTAAGCGGGAGAAGATCTCTATGGTCAGATGTACTGCCGAGTTCGTCGCCAAACTAGGACCGTTTTTTTAAGGATTTTACGTATGATGAATAACGCATCATATTATGCGGCGTGCTAATGAAACAATAGCTAACCCACCCGCTCATCGAAACCACCGATTACCTGGGCATCAGTACATCTTACTACATCATATGTTAAAATTAACGTACTACCCTTAGTTGTAAAAGAACAGCAGTCTAAGCACTGTGTCTATAAGCTAGACAGTCGTCATGAATAACTCAATCCTACACTTCAGCAAGCAGGAGATTCTGCTCAATACTTTTATGCACACACATTGTACTTTTTACTAATAAACACACTTAAAAGATAAACCCTGCTGTCTTTTTATTTAACTCACTATAAATATTCTACATATATTTTATAAATACAGAATTGGCAAAGATGTATCAATAAACTAAATTTTAGGAATGGTCTAAGCCTATATCACAGGATCTTAATATAGGAGAGTTGTTGAGAAATTGTCAAAAAAATAGGCAAACATGCACCAATTCGGGAAAGTAGGCTCAAACGTACTAACTTAGACAGATAAAGATAGGATAGCAGGTGCCAACTTGGAAATAACTTTTTTTGCCTGAATTAAAAATTTTTGTATTCAAAATCTGTAAAGCGTTGAAGATTTTTACAACATCAAAATAATGCCGCTCAATCTATGATTGAAACCCAATTTGAGAAAAAAATCTTTTACGAGTTGGTAACTTTATGCCTATTTTTCTGAGTTGGTATGTTTATGGATACTTTTCCGAGTTGGTACCTTAGCTAACACATAAATTGAATAGTTAAAATGACTATATAATAGTATAGATTACGCCTTCGACTTGGGTGTCAATTTACACAAGTTCTGGACTACTTAAGTTTTTTCCTCCCGAGTAGCGTATAATTTTTTCCTCGTACTAACATCGAAAATTGTTTCTTTTCTTTACACTTGTAGAGCTCTGATGTAAATACTGGATTGTTAATTTGGACTATTGATTAATCAAATTAAGCACTATTTTCCAATCTTAGATCATTTGAAACAATCGACTCTATAGTAATCCTTTGGTTTCATTTATATTTAGCAACATTTTTCATTACTTTAAGTACTGTTAACTCATCAGTGTGTCATTTATATTTAAACTATTAATTGTACTTAAATTAGTCGTCTATTTTTTTTTAATTTAATGCAATCAATAACCATTTTTCAGAAAATGATCAATGCAATGGTAAAGGTTTCGGCAAAGTTCTTCGAAAACGAAGAAGACGTTCAAAAGTGGAAGTTTACAAGGCAAATGTACAGAGCGGTAAGAATTTTATTATTATTATTTTATTTATTTGAGGGAATAAACCCTTATATAAAGAAAAAAAATATCATACAATTTAAATATGAAAATTTGTTACATACATATCTTAATTATTAATAAGGTAACATACAATCCAAAAAAAAGCCGCTGCCAATTCATTGGCAGTTACTTTCTCTAACTTAATGTTTTATTACAATGCACATGTATTATATAATTTAATAATATATTAAAAAATAAAACATATTTAAAAACAGTTCAATAATTATCTAAGAAATTTAAAACAAATAATTTACAAATTTCGCAATTATTATTAAAATTTCAAATATATTTCTTAAATTTTATATTAGTTTTTTGTTTGAACTATTAGTTTAAATGATATTCCAATTATTAAAAATAAAAATAGTTATTAAATAATTAAATCTAATTTTCGAATTATAAAATAGTGTTGTATTAATAAAAAGTTTTAAAAGAATAACTTTTGCAGTTTATCAAATAATTTAGTTTTAAAGGAGAATATATAATAAATATAAAAAATATAAAAAATAATAAAGAAATAAGTTATAGTATTATAAATAAATTCGAAAAGATAAAGGATACGATAAGTTTTTATTTTCATAAATTATATGTTAGTAGTTTTCTAACTTCATATCATTTCGGTCAGTCGGCTTGTTTGTTTTAAAAAAATTATTTTTATTTATTTTCTTTTTACAATAAATTTATTTTTTTAATTCATTTATTTAAAAGATTCTGAATTCGTCATTTGTTCGAGACTTTAATTTTTATTAGTAGTCTTCTTTATAAACATCTAATAATAAAATTTAGTTTTTGTTTTTTGTTAAGTAGTTCTTTAGTTTATGTAATGCTTTAATTTAAACTTAATAGGGCTTAATTTATCATTATTAAAATTGAGTTTTGCATTTTGTAAGTTAGGTAGGAAAATTAAAGTAAACATAAAAAATTAACATTATTCGAATCATGCAGGTTTCTTTCGGAAGCTTGTGTTCACGCAAATAGTTTTTGTAATTAATATGCAAATACTATTTGTGAATCACTAAAATTTATTTATTATTTAAAATATATTTTAACAGTTATACAAATTTATAATTGGTATATTTATAATTCTTTTTATTTATTTAAACTTTTTAATAAAATATGTATCTTTATGTTAAATATATGAAAAAATATTAATATCTTTGACTATAACATAACAATAAATTTTTAAACGAATATTAATTTATCAGAATTTGAAGAATGATAATTAAAAAAATTATATATTGAAAGAATTTAAAAAATGCAAATGAAAAGAGTCGTCAATCATCAAAATCCATGAAACAATTCTTTAATTAGAAATATTTTAAACAAATCTTAAAAATCAGAAAAACCCAAATATTTTCAAAACTTATTAACCAAATATTCATGCCCGAAAATTTAAAAAATTCATGCTTATAATTTTCTTATTAATTGGTTAAATTTTCATAAAGATTGATTAAGAGATTTAAAAGTTACAACCTATGTATCAAAAAATGACATGCTTTAAAAAAATTTTTGGAAAAACATTTTGTTTTCACTCTTTTTTGCTATTTTTTTTCGTATTTCTTTTATCCTCTCTGAAGAAGCAAAATATTAGTGGTTTCGCAGAACTCTTTCTTTCATATATTTTATAAACGAATAGATAGTTTGAAATCTATTCAAACATATACTTAAAATGGGTTAAAGGTACATCTTTCAAAAGCTCTATATTTTAAGCTTGAAAATATTTTGCTATGTAGTTATGATTTCCACCTAATGTGAACCTTATTTCTATTCTTTATATATACGTTGGAAGTTTCCGATTTCATTCATTAGAAGCCGAGATATTTAAAAGTTCGAAATAATCCCAAAAACTTAAAACGTCTGCTATTTTTTAAGCTTTACTTGAATTTTTTAGTCAACTATGTACGATTTTCCAAGCCGAGATATCGCAGTTTGAGGAAAATACTTATATTTTAATGTTCTCATGCTTAGCACCAACACGAGAATTTATAGATTCATAGTTTAAGATTATCAAATCTTCAACCTTCGATATCTTGGTTTTTGCTTTTAACGAAATATATAATGATAGACTAATTTTTGAAAAAAAAAAAAACACTGTTAACACCTCGGTAATGATGTAAGCATATTACGTGGCTCCAGTTTTATGAAATTCTATACACAAATTACAGTGACTTTCGACATCGACAATTTAGGAGAGAAAAATCGTTGTGAATTACGAACGAAACCACGTAATGTTTACATTAATACCGAGATGGTGACGGAGAGTTTTTTTCCAAAAATTAATTGCTACCTTTATACATATTTCGTTACATACAAAAACTGATAGGATAGGAATCTTACCGACCATAGCAGATCCCTTTATTATAGAATTCAGAGAAGCTTGTCTGGTTCAGGGAAATTGATCATAACTTTTAGCATAGCCTATTTTTTTTATTTGGCATTCTTGTTTATATAAAATATTGATGGTAAAGCCTAATGCGATTGCGTAACCATCTAATTTATATAAGTTTTGCAGTTGCTATTCCCACTTTTTTTAAATTTCGAATATTTAGATCCCTATAATACTTAAAAAATGTTTGTATATAGATCGCAGCGAAGATGAAGGTATCATATTATGACACTTACAGCAAAATGAAGTATATGTGGATCAGGCGCCGGGAGATGATAGTGGAGCAAATTCAATTGCAAATAAGAGGCAAATATAATTTAATATTAACGATCTAGAAAAAACTTACCCTTTTAAAAAGGTTAAATATTGGTAAGTATGATTGTATTGCTGCCTCAGAGAGGAAGCTTCATATCGACGGAAAAAACATTTTTCCAAAAATACTTAAACAGTAAATTACGCAACTATTATAATGGGTCTTGGTGAGGGTGACAATTACATGGGTAGAGATAACCTGAGCACCTAATACGTACAAAAACAATAGTTTTCCACAACTTGCAGTAGCTCTGACAAGTTTCAACCAAATCCGTGATCTGGAGGGTGTGGACTTTCCTTGTCAGCGATTCCAACAATTTACAATCATTTTCTACAAAATTTAGTATCTATTTCTAAAAATTTTTAATATTTATTAAAATTGTTCATGATAAAAATTAATAATATAAAAAGTTATTGAATAAATGAATTTGATCCTAAATTAAAAGCTGTAAAAATTATAGAAGCTAATAAGAAGTTATGTTTTATTTATATCATTATAGCCGAATCATGTGTTGCATTAAGTCAAATAACACCAGGTGATGGGATTGAAGATGGAGTAAGAGTATCTTCCTCCAGCGAGTCCAGGGCTGCTGCTCCATCACCTTATGAGTGCAAAAAGTCCTCCGAATCAGAACTTGGCACCAAACGCAAGTTCAGGTTTATCTCCATCCAGTGAGAGTACCATTTCGGCTGACCATGGGCCATTGGCTGTTCCAGCGATGAATTTACCTAGAATTCGTTCATTGTCCACTGATGGTATACATATATTGATTTGCATTATTGTAGTTATTTTGTAAAATAGAATTTATTAACTTTATAAGTATTCTTTATAGAAAATATTGAATCTCACAAATAACGTATCAACAAAATTTTCTTAATATCGGTGGTAAATTTTATAAGACTGTGAATTTTGATAAATTCAAGTTAAATCGAATATTACATATAATATTCAGTACATACTTACATGAATAAAATGTACTTTTTACCACTCCGTGTGCGAAACACGACTTTCCATGATTGTTTTCCGTGCACGAAACATACAATTATCGCACTTTTTTCAGAGTGTGTAGTATTTTTAGCGTGCGCGAAGTAAAATACTTAAAATAAAAATAGGTAAAAATTCTCGCAACTCGTTTAAAAAAATTGTATGTGTACAATGTACTATTATGATATTCTATCAAGGAATATTTCTAGCTTTGCTTTTTAAATTCAAATTTTTGAAAACTGAATAATTTATCATTGAAAATTTGACATTTGATGGACAATAAGTACTTCTACGATTTAATAATTTAGTAATAATTAGAGTTTTGAATGTCATTGTTATAAATATTTAATAGAACTTGAGGATGAGGTAGTTTCATTTTAACTAACAATAAGAAATTAATCAATTTTTTGTTATCAGGAGCAGAGACGAACACACTTCCCTTGCCTGAACTGTCTGACAATCCCTTCCCTATCAAGTTTGTACTTCTCGTCCCGGACGAATCGGTATAATAGATCTACTTTTTTACTTTGTAATTTTTCTTGCAATAAATAAATAAAAAAAAAACCAATCAATGTCATTTCATAGCCCTGTACCTGGAGCATGTTCTCCATATTATTTATATAAAACGTTATAAGCATGTTTTCAAATACAGTAATTTTGGTCAACTTCTGGACAAATTAACGTATAAAGTAAATAAAATCTGCAATCAAATTATACGTACTGTATCGTGTTTAGGATATACACAAACTATATTTAACCATATTTTCACTGAGTTTTCTTTTACACACATATATATATATATTCTTCAATTTAAGACATGTTTAAAAAATATCGTAGACCCGTAATTCCACGATGCTATGGAAGATAGATATTTTTGTTTTCATTTCACTATTCCCGTTTAAAAATGAATTGCTCAACGCAAATATTAGGTAGTACATTTTGCAGGTATTTCAATTTCCCACACGCCGATTAAAGAGAATGAATACCGGCGACACGAATGCGCATAAGCAACTCGATTTGAGTTGATTACAAGCTGTCACGACATGAATGCGCGTGTTACCTCAGGTAAACGCACTGCATCTACGCCTCCTGTATGTGCATAAATTTCTATATAGAGAGTACGTCGCGTATATATGTATATACAGAGGGCGAGAGCAGAGGGTTGCGAATCTCTCATCGAGGGGAAAGAGAGAGAGGGATGGACAGAGAGAGAGAGAGAGAGAGAGAGAGAGAGAGAGAGAAACTGGTATAAAGCCATAAAGCCGACGTCACAGTGCTCGCGAGGCTGCGATTTCTGTACACACACACACTCTGCGCGCGCGCTAAGGTCGCTAACGACTGGCGCGCGCTGCCGAGAGCTATTACGCGCCTCGATTACCGGAAATCACTTGCTGTTGTATAGTGGGTGGCGCGTGGCGCGCGAACCTGCCGCCGGCAAACCCTATATATACCGCTGCTATTTCGTGCCCGGCATCGATAAATCCGCAGTCCCAACAATGAAGCGGAAAGAGCCTCCTCTCTTCCGCTCCCGCGAGCTTTTGCAATATTCGACATCCTCCTTTTCCGCCGCCCGACTCGCTGCTGTTGCTGCTGCTGCTGCTGCTGCTGCTGTTCCGGACACACGCGAGGTGTCCGCCGCAGGTGCCTGTCGTGCCGGTGGAGCTGGTCCAACTCGGACCCGACGACCGACGCCAGATGGCGCTCCTCCGCACCGGACTGTCCGTCGAGAGCAATATATACATATATAGAGCAGCATATAGAACACTTCCAGCCTTCGGTCTCCTCCATTCGCGGCTGACCAAACTCGTCTTTTATTACTTGCTTTGCCGCGCTGCAGCAGCTCTTACTTATATACTTATATACTCAACTCCGGATCTCTCGGACAACTTTATACTTGGTCGACTGCTCGCCCAGCAACCTTTTTTTCTTTTTCTTTTTTTTTAAAGTCCGCACGAACTTTCTGCCTGTATTTTTTTCGTTATTCTTTCTCAAGCAGCGCAGCGACACACTTTATGTAACCTCATAAAGACGGGGGCGAGTAATGGTCCGTGTTTGCGGACAGCTCGTCTAATGAGGGATTAAGATTAAAGAGCCGCGTCGAGAGAGAGAGAGAGAGAGAGAGAGAGAGAAGAGTATATCGCGGGTGAGAGGTTCATTGTCCGGCCGCTGCGCAGCTTTTTCGGGGGAATAGGCCGCGGACGTCGCGTTTGAATGCCAAAAGCCCGGGACCACCGCGATACACTCTCGAATCGAGTCGGGGATCACGGAAGTCGAATTAACGAAGCGGTTCACCGCAAACGTGGATCGCTCGGGCTATTCCGAATGACAAATGACCTGCGCTGCGGGGATAATTTGTCGAGCATTATTCGCGGCCCATTGTGATCGGCCTATAGTACTGCTCGAGCTTCGCCACCGGTGCATTTACCCATTTCCTCGAATCAGGAGGAAAAAGACAGCCACCTCTACGTTTTTGGGAATTAACACGGGCGCGACGCTTTTCCTAACGGCGGCTCAACAAAAGACGATGATTCGGGAAGTTTTGCATCGCGGAGCCACGAAGCCACTGGCCGTGAAGCTTTTCGTCCTTGTTATTTGTAGAAATAATTTTTCGTTTATTGTTAAACGGTGCGAAATGTCGTTTCTCTTTTCGATTCTTCGTATAGCTTTGTTCGAGGAGTGAAATCATGCGCAGGTTCGTGGATTAATTGCGTTTCTCACGTTTGATTATAATATATATTCTGGAATGAAATCTTCGAGATTTACGAGGGTAAAATCTAGGTTAAAAGTGATGACTGCGTTGTCTTTGTAGTGAAATTAATATTCAGCTGAATTCTGTTGTGTATAGGGCGCTACGTCGAGTGTCCGGTATAATACACAAACTTCAACGAAAATTCAATACGCATGCGCGAATATGTGGCTTAACAAGCTATTCAACTATATGGGTAGAAGGTATTCTAGTCCGTTACTCCGTTTTAGGATAGTAAATGCCATTGGTGTACATCGCGAATAAAGCAAATTAGTTTTGAAATGAACTTCCCTCTGTTTTTGCTGCATGCGCGCTTGTGTAGGCAGCTGCTGCGATTTCAAATTGTTCCTTGAATTATATTTCACTTGAGAATTTGCAATCTTGTAATGGCTTTTTATTTCACTATTATTATTGTTGCAAACGCTCATTGTTTTTGCAGTAACTCAGGTAACGGATTTCACTTTTTTAAAAGCATATTTTCAAGATATACAATAGAATCGGACAAAATATGTTATTAAGATTTTCGTGCATCATACCTATTGTGTACAATAGTACATTACGGGAGCAATTGAACCAATTTCAAATTAAAACGTCTAATTTTTTTTGTTTTATAGATATAGATATGGTAATTAAGTCGTTTCCTTTATTATTCGATAGTGTCTTACATTTAGCTACATGGTAGTGCCTTACATTTTCGTCATAGTAAAAAGTGTCAAACTCCAAAAGTTACACATATTACTTGAAAAAAAATTAATATATCCTGAAGTGTAAAAAGACATGTTAAGATAGATTAAGATCTAAAAAAATACATTTTTTCTCTGTTGAATACTTTTCATTAAAATCAATTCCTTCCAAGATAATAGTGGAAACGACTTAAAACGCTTAGATTGGTTTAAAAACCCGCTTTTTGGGCATTAACATAAAAAACATTAATTTTTCATAAAAGTGTTAAATGTAAAGGTAGTAGAGCACAAAAAAACAAAACTTTTCTCAATTGAACAGTTTGAGCTAGGAACGATTCATTTCAAGATAACAGTGTGAACCAGTTGTAGAGACAACAACAGAATGCGAGCGTGAAGCGCAAGTAGTGGCGGTCGTTCCTTATATGCAGAAAGCTTCGCTTTTTGTATACCTTGCATCGCGTTTATCACTGGAAACCGCGTCAGCCCTGGTTATTAATTAAAACGTATTTCTGTCAATTGTAGACGCGACAAGGTTTGTCATTGTGATCAAAAGAATTTGCACATAATTAAACGTAATTAAAGCAATCATGTGCATCTGTACTTTGTATACAATATTTACGAGACTCTCTTTTGTAGCTCGATATGGTTACGTAAGACGTCGGCAGCATAAGCACACGAGCAAACGCATGAGCCTCTACGTTCACGTGAGCGCATACACACATTGATAAGTACCAATACTCAATTAGTCATGCATATATAGCTCTGCACGCTCGAGTTTGCGCTTTACCTATACTAACGGCGCATATTACAAGCAGATCTAGGCTACGAGTCCACGTTTCTCTCTGCTTTTCTGTCTATTTAATGCTAATTTCGTTCGCCGACAAAAATACCTATAGAATGCCATTCGGATAAATAATAGAGCCACGTGTAAGTAACAGCCTCGTCGTTCCAGTACAAGACCTATTACTTCTTTTGTTACGGTACACATTGTCTAGAGCAGAACTTGCATATTCTTTTGTTTCGCTTCACTTGGGAGTGAACATTATGAAGATTGGAAATCTAATAGTGAAAGCTAAGGCTTAATATCAAATAATCTTTAATAATTTCATAGACGACACTACACCCGTTTATTCTACCGCATCGAGGTGTGCACTTCATGAATAATCCGAATAGTCAATTAAAAGATTAGAGAATTTGTCGTTTTCCGTCTTTCCCCGTCGCGTTTCAAATCGTGTGTCTTCCATCCTTGATCCAGAAAAGTCGCTTAAGTATATGTCGCGAGTAGTGTAGGAAAATCAAACGAAAGATCTGCTGCGGACGTGACGAGAAGATCGGAGGCGCAGCCTTGAATAGCGTGTCTATAGGTGTCAGCCATATTTTCGAATTAAATATGCATCGAATCTCCTCCTTCGGCCCACAGTTCTCGTCCGCAATTATCACTTTTAAAAGCTTTAAGCTCGATGATAGCACAATTACGTGAAGCGGAATTAGCGAATAATTTGATCATCGCGCTCGATTAACGAATTCGATTCAAGTGCATTTTTGCGTTCATGTATAATCAGGAGGTTACCTCGTTTTTCGCAGCGCGCCAAATATAAATGTTGACATTAATTATAGAAGCTACATGATTTTTCGCGCCCGAAAGCGATAAATATAACAAAAAAAAGTAGGTGAGAAGATTCAATCACAGCTGACATAATAATTCTATAAATTTGAGAAAGACATATTGATCTCCTCGAGAGCCAGAGAATTTTACCGAGGACATCAATAGTCACTTTCACTAATTTCTATTGTAAATTAAAATCGAGCAAAAAATTCCATTTTCAACTTTGTAATATGATTCCATCATAAAAAAAAAGCGGAGGAGAGGATAAAAGTCGCATTGTTTGTTGCTTCGTTGTACGATAAATACTTTCATTGTTTTCCAGAGTCCATGTAAAATTGCGAGCCACATTTACATCATTTACAATCGCGGAACAGGGTGCGCAGTACGGCTCATAGCAGCGGCGGCAGCATCATCGCCAAGTCCGCAGTAAAAGCACTCCCGTTCGAGTTCGTCGATGAGGAATGATTCGGTTAAAAAACTCCGTCCGGAATAAGTAAGATGAATGGCTATGAGATAGGTATAAGATAGCGGCGGAGGCTCAGAGAGAGAGAGAGAGAGAGATAGCGAGGTAGATGGGAGTGAAAGATGAATATAGGTGGGCGCGGGGTAGCGAGTCGAGCCGAGCCGCAGAGCGTATAGTAGGCGCGGGTGTCGAGCTATATAACCGAGGCCCCTAGGCCTTCTCGTCCGAATCAGACTTTCAGATGAGCTCGATTCTCGAGCTTTTCCGCAGGTCAACGCGCGCCGCCGCCGCCGCCGCCACCGTACCACCACCAGAGACGGCCTATGCGCGCAATTGCTGCAGCCTCGCAGAACTCTGCAGATGTGTCCCTGGAGTAGTAGCAGCAGCAGCAGTAGCAGCGGTGTATAGCGGAGGGCTAAAGGTGAATAGGCAGAGTCGTCGGTCCGTCTGTCCGTGCTCTGACTGACACTACTGCTCGGCGGTGGCTGTCGGTCGTGGAGTGGGAGGAGGAGCGGAAGCCGGCATATCTGGGTCAGCGGAACTAGCTTGGCTTTTCAGCCGCAGCCTCCATCCCTCCTCCTGTCTCCCAACCCAGCATCTCCCTGTGTTTTGTTATACGCTGCATCATTGTTGAGGCGCTCAAGTTTTCTAGCGCGAGGCGCAGCTCACGCGCCTACTTAGTCCACCGCGCGACTTCTAGCAGCCGAAACTTTCGTGCATTCTTAAATCTCTCCCTCTCTCTCTCTCTCTCTCTCTCTGTTATTCCGCATTAAAAGCACCCGGCAGAGAATCAGTCCACTTTTTGCAAATGCGCTGCGACCCACTTAAATGCGCGCCCTGCACACATACACACACACACACACTTATCAGCGCGCGCTATTTGACTTTTTTTCCAAAAGCACCTTTTTCGCTTTTTACAGCCTTTCAATTTGAACCTTATATATACGTGTGTTTGGTTTTCATGCTGATCATTTTCGTAATATTTTTTCAATGGAATATAATGAATAGAGCGTTTCCGTGTGTAATTTGCAAATTTGTATAAACAAGATTCTATGCATTATTAAAGAAAATCTGAAAAACCATAGGTATAACAGAAATTAAGAAACATAGTTACATTATATTAATAAATAAAAGCATTGAATTAATCGAAGTAAAGCTTGCTACTTTGATAAATTGTCAGATTCTTGGAGCTGTACAATCTTCAGCATTCTTAAAGATGCACCTTATTTATAACTAAGTAAAATCTATAGTGCTACTATAATACTGTATATATGTACGTATAACCGCTATAAGGGCATACTATGCCCCTATACTTCTTTATTTGCATAAGAAAATCCAGCCCCGATGAGTGTATGCAAGGATCTTAAACAAAAATTCAAAAAAAGTTCAAATCCCCCTATTCGACCGATTTATCCATATATATATATATATATTATGTATATGAACTTCAAAGTCACTCAATAAGAATAATGCTTTTTTGCTCTTATCGGAGAATCCGCTACCTTAGTATAATTAAATTCGCGGTCATAAAAGCGATTGATATCGGTAAAAAAAAAAAGAAATTGGCTGATGGCCGCGAATCAAGCAGAAAAATCTCGCTAAGCACTCGGGCCGACGATCAGCGATAAAATCAATCGTCAAGTTGGCAAAAGTTCGTTACCGAAGATTTTTTTGTCGCCGAGCAGCAGCACCAATGCGACTCGGGCCATCTAATCGACTCGAGCGTTAGTTCGGCGCAGCGAATGAAATAAAAAGAAGAAATCCCATCGAGCTTACTCAGTTTCTATTCATCTGGGAAATACCTGCGTGCGTGTATGCAAGTGTGCGTGTGTGTGTGTGTGTGTGTGCGCGCGCGCGCGTGTAAGCGAGTATTTTCTCACCGTAAGAAAATGTCTCGGGCTCTTCACTATTCATAGTATTTCTTTTCTGTTTTTGGTCTCTCCCTCTCTCTCTCTCTTTCTTTCTTTCTCGGGTCAGTGATGAATAATATTAAGTATCCATGTTTTTACAACAAACTCCCGCGTCTCGTCCGCAAGAAATTAATTTGAAAAGTTTCCAGTTTCCGCCACAACTTAGCTCTTATCCTCGCCCCGCTAGCGCTATATATAGAGCGAATTAAAGGCGTGAGAGAGAGAGAGAGAGAGATAGAGAGAGAGAGAGAGAGAGAGAGAGAAAGAGGAGAGGAAAAGAAAGCCGAACAAGTGGCGTCCCGCGCTGCCGTCGCCGCTTCCTTTGCAGCTTTGTATCGTTTTCGCTATCGGCCAGCTCTCTTTCTCTCTTTTCCTCAACAATTATTTCGCCTCTCCTTTATTTTCCGAGCTCTTATAACGCCACACGTATATATACACGTATATACACACATAGCGTCAGTAGCTGTGGCGCTGCAGCCGGTGCAGCGGTGTTTTTTAATGAGCTCTTTATCTTTTATTTAGCTTTCGAGATTCAGAATTCGCTCGCGAGGTATAATAATGCGCGGGCGGTGAGAAAAGTGCTTTTAGCGCGGCTCGCGTGCCGATGTGAAACATTTTGTTTTCTTTACTCTGTGCGGTATATGCCGTTTCTCGCTCCCTCCCCTCATTCCGTTACGGCGTGCATGCTTCAAGTGTTCGATCGCCGAATTAAAAGCTGACCCGCTTTCCTGAAAACCCGCCAGACCTGCCTGAATCGTTAAATAGCGCCTGGCCGTCTCGACAGCCCTCGATTGCCGGCGATATAAGTATATACAGTGGACTGCATTCGAGAGCTGGTCCAACCTTCTTTTCTCTTTGTGTTTATATTATTGATCAGTTAGGTCATTTCTTTTAAATCGATTCCGCTCAAATTAATTTGATTTGCTGTAGTGCTCTCCTTTTTAACGTCTATATTCAATACTGTTGAGTAGGAAGAAACGGGGCTTATATATATATACACACGCATATTCATTGCGATTTCCCAGTTTTGAGAGCATCGTTCTCAACTCTCTTCCTTTCAATGTTTCACGCGATTATTCGAAATCAAAATTGAACTTCAGTAAAGGCATTTTCGCTTATCGATTTATATTTGTATATAATCGTGTTTCAGAATATTTCGTATTCCGCATTATATAACTGGAGGTATAAATATATAAGAATGGTCATAAAAATTCAATTTCGTGTTATTTCAAATCAGGACATAGGCCCCTACCTTTAATTAAATTGTAAGGGTAATGTACGAAAGTTGCACTGTCATTGAGTATCAAAAGAAATTTAATTTAAAAAAAATCTTTACTTCCTTACTTGAAGCGAAATATATGGAAAAAGGCCGAGTAGATTATTCCCTATGCTTAATACATATGAAAGTAGAAACAGACGAGTACAGAAAGACCCGATTTTCAATTAAGTTTATCAACTTTCAATTCGAGTGAGGGGGTCAAATTTTTCTTTTTAATTGAATGTCTTTTTTGATGTTGTAAATAATGAAGTTAACATTGTAATCCATGTATTATATTAGTCACGTACACATTGTAAATTAGTAGCTGCCAGTATTGTAACATTCAAAAATAAATATTTCATTATTGAAAACATTAATTTCGCTTAATGAGAAATGCTGTAAAATTAAATCGATTCTTTTTATTACAGTTCCTGGATACTTGTATATGAAGGTATAATAATGCATAAATTGAAACCGCACAATACTTTATGACACAATAATAATATGATCAATTATTCGTAGGTACTGCTCTCATTTATCATAATAACAGTAGTTTAGTAATTATAAACCACTACTTAATCATGTTGCTATTGAAATAAAAACTAATGAGCATCAAATTTCTCCCATTACGATGAAATTATTTTGAGATAACCTACATTTTTGGGGCTCATTAAATTTAAAAAGTTTATAAGTAGATGTTATAGGATTTTGCTTAAATTCGCCGAACTAAACAAATTAAAATCATGAAACTCCAAATAAACTATGATAATTAAACACATAATTTAATAGGTAATCGATAATTGTATAGGAAAGTAACTGCGATCTATAAATGTACATATACTATATTACAAGCGTTCGATAGCGCAAACTCATATTATCCAAACGTGTATTAAAAATCGACTTTAACTCGTATAGATTCATCGCAGATTGAAAGGATAATAAGGCCGGGGGGTGAATAATTTAATGTAAAGGCCAACAAGGCAGGTACAGCTTAGGAGCTTTATGCACGTCTAACGGAAAGTAAACACGTGAAGGGTGGTGCAGTAGTAGCATATCAGCCACTTAATCCCGGGCGAAAGGACGATGGCGATCCCCTATCGAGAACAGCTTATCAATTTGAGCGACGAATCCGTGCGAAAAAGCTGCAGCTCTCGCCAGCTATGTTATGCGGAGCGGTAAAAGGAGTGCGACAAGTCATACGGCGCAGCACGATAACTTTTGGCCACGCAAACGGGACCGAGCTGTATATATTGCTGTTTTTTATGTCGCGTTGGAACTAAAAAAAAACAACGTCTTAGACCATCATTTATGCTGCTCGTTTAGACGTTACTAGGCCGATGCAGATTATAAGTACAGGAAAAAAAAAAAATATTTGATAAATTATTTAGTTTTACTGCGTGTAACTGCGAGGCAGTCGATATGCGCTGTAACTGCGGATGAAAAAGGGTTTTGTTCAAATTGTCTATAGGAAGCTTCTTTCCGATAGTAAAAGAATATCTTTTTTTCGAAAAGACTTTGTATCGATTTTGTATATTTATGTGCACGTATAGATATGTGGAAGTGTGCTGGTGTCTATTTATAGAATCTCCGTGGGTCTTTTTTTCGTACCAGCCCGAGAAGCAGAATTGTTTTGTATAAATCGATACGCTATTGTTTTTCGTTTTAGTTAGAGTTTGCATTTTTTTAAAATAAGTGTTTTTATTATAAATTTACAATAAATACCTATGATATTATTATCTTTGTTAAAGACAATAACTCGACTACTTTGTTCTGTTTATACATAGATTAGGTACTACTAATCGCTGATTAAGAATGTAGTCTTTGCAAAAACTCCACTCTTTAAAATCCTGCGACCGCAGCCGCCGCGAGCTCAGTCCAAAATCGCGGAAAGCGCGCGAGGGAAGACGAGTCGAGAGGTCGAGTCGCTACGCTGGGTCGTCGTCGTAGTCATCGTCGAGAGTCGCGATATATATATACATAGGCAAGGGCGCAACGGGGTTCGGCCATGGCACTTGGGTCGAGTCTGCGCTCTCGGTTCGGCGGCGGCGGCGTCGGCGTCGGCGTCGGCGCTCTACGCGGTCGCTTATCTGCTGCTTCCACCGCCAGCGCTCCGCGGCGCAGAGAGAGCGCAATCAGTCGAGGCTAGTCGTCGTCGGCGGTGGTGCGGCGGTGCAGAAAAGACGCGAGCGCGCGCGCGCGAGACAGACAGACAGACAGAGAGAGATAGAGAGACATAGATAGGTATAAGAGAGCAGGGTGAGAGTGTGTGCGTGGGTGAGCTAGAGATCGGACGAGACAAGAGCAGCAGCAGGAGAGGAGACATCGCGAGGAGAAGAGGTGGCTGCCGAGAGAAGGAAGGAGACTGCTGCTTAGGCAAAGTTATGTCGCAAGCGCTGTCGTCGTCGGCGGCGGTTAGGTGCAGCGCTGCGCCGGGACCCGGAGGCACGAGTGCACGCATCCCCGCGATCGCCTAGCCCATCGTCAGAGGGCCGAATCCGTCCAGGCGGGAGGCGCTCGGCCATCATCAGCCCCATAACCAGGCCAGCGGTAACAACGCCACCAGCAGCTACCCTTAGTGCGCGTACAACAACAGCACCAGCAGAAGCAGAGCCGAGGAGCAGTGAATTATTAGGAGTGCGTCTCGCGCTGAGGAAAATGGGGCGTACTAAGCGAGGCGCCGCGGTGTCGCGGATCGATCGGGAAATAACCTCGCTGCTGCAGCAGCGGCCGCGGCGGCAGCGGTTTCAGCGGATTCACCCGAGGCAGTAGTAGTGGTCCTCGCGTCCTATATATCTACACATACACACACGCACACACGCACACACACACATATATATAT
>UELV01137634.1:0-11789 GCA_900490015.1 Megastigmus stigmatizans
GCATATGTATAAGGGAGGAGGATAGACGTTACTACCTGAACCGGAAAAACCGAGCTGAATCAATTTGAAAGGCGACAAGGGACGCACACGCCGCTCTTTTTCTTTTCTCTGCCTCTCTCTCTCTCTCTCTCTCTCTCTCTCTCTCTCTCTCTCTCTCTCTCTCTCTCTCTTTTTTTTTGTTCCTCTACCATGTTTGTGGGGTTGTGTGTATGTGTGTGTGCATCGAGTTCGCGCCACCGCCGTCCGTGGAGAGCTGAATCCGCGCAAAAGGAAAGCGCAGCTGACTGGAGATTTTCTTTTGCCCCTTGCAGCCGCAGCGACTTTACAAAGGGACCGAAGCCGAACCCCGAGAATCCGATCTATTTACCGTGCATTCATCAAGTTTGCGTCGCTCGGGACTCGTGGAATCGCCAACTTTTTTATGCAAACTCGTGTAGGACTGGAAGTTTTTGGCTTAAACAGTTTTTAACGCTACTTTTAATGACTACAATCTATCAATTAACATAATGTATTTTTCTATAAAGGTAACCCAAAATAAATTTCTAAATCACTGCGCGCTAAATTTCTTTCTCCACCAGTCAACGAGCTACATTCGAATCGTTGCACTGTCAATCGACCAAAGATAAGCTCCTTACGCACATCAAAGCAGTACTTACACACTTCACGTACTTTCATCTACAACGCGTAATGCAATAAAGTGCACCCAATGACTATTGATAAATTCGTTAAAGGGTCGATTCGCCACCAGAGGGTGAGAGAGAGAGAGAGAGAGAGAGAGAGAGAGAGAGAGAGAGAGAGAGTTTCAAAATCGCTCTCCAGTCGCTATTTTTTCACACGACCTCAAAGTTCGGCCGTCGAGTGAGTATAGAGGAAACAGCAGGAGCGGCAGCGGTATTAGTCCAGTCCGGCCGCAACGAAACAAATTGGCCGTATAAAGGCTCGCGGCGGGGCGGGCGTGTGTGCACCAGTGGTCGCGGCCGGTGACAAATTCATGCGCGCTGCACCGCGAGAGAACCCGACATACACAATACATACATACATAGATATATATAGTTAGATCCCATCGGTAAAGCGCGCGCCTACAAGCGAGTATATATATATATATATAATAGCGCGCGCGACCCAGTCCCTGAATATGTGATTCCTACGGATGATTATTCATATCACGGGCTCACCAGCTTGACGGCTGCTCGACAACTCCAGGTCTCTGACTTTCTCCTGCCTCGTTCATTTTCCTCCTCTGCTTGCAGATCGGAATTCATTATTGGCGGTGTGTGAATTGGATGATGTATGCCAAGGAGCTGCGGTGGAAATTGAATTTTAAGGGAATCTATTCATTTCAAGGTCCTATTAATAGATACTCTACGCGATATTGGCACGAATATTGTTTATACTTTTTTTTTCTCTAAAATATATTGTATGGATTGTTTCAAAGGACTTTTGTTTCGGATCTATTGTATGGCAAGGAAAGTTAATGGGTACTTTAATTTTCGTGAAACTATAATCTACAGGAATGAAGAAAAATTTGTATTCTCAAGATCCGAATGTGTAAGGAATGAGAGGCTGTAGTGTAAATTCATATTGTGTTTATCGGGTCGCGTGCTCTTCACATCGCGAATCGCACGCGACCACGATAAAATGACAAAGCGCGCTATGGTAATTAAAAAACAAAAGCGAACGAAAATAGAAGTGGACGGGTACATATATAGAAGTTTTTTTCTTTCTTCATTCGTTCTCACATGGTTAGACAAAAGTGCGGTGGCCGTATATATATATGTGAATGAAACTCGCGCCACACGGTATATATGTACGAAGTGAAATTCAAGCCACGATGACCCCCCGGGAATCCGAGGGTCGCACACTCACACTCTCGGGTCGAATTATTATACCGATAATGAAATTTGATTATATTGTGCATTTTGCAGGCTCCGGCTAAGTGTATACAAGAGAAAGAGAAAGAGAGAGAGAGAGAGAGAGAGAGAGAGAGAGAGAGAGAGAGAGCAGTTCGCCATTGTCGAAAGAGAGAGAGGATCAAACTACTGTGCGTATATGCGCAACCGCTGCCGCTATACCGCATCTCTGATATATTAATATGCTTGTGCGCTGCTTTGTGTATATAATATTATTTTAGTATATCGCGTGCGATGCTCTATCAAATTCTTCTATCCCATAACTGTGCAACATCAAATGGTACACGATAGACTTAATGAATCTTAGATTTCCATTGTTGCCACATACGTTGCAACATGACAAAAATGGTCTTTTCCAATAATGAAAGCTTAATAAAAAGAAAACCTTCATTATGAAGAAATGATGATAGCGCCAGGCAGCTCATATTCTCGCAATCAACAAAAAAAAACACCTCTAAAGACAGAGGAGCGAACCGACACAGTCGTTTTTAGCCTCATAAGCGCGCAGCCCTTTTTCTAATTACATCGCGGCGCGCGAAGTGCGACGGGAGTCGGGCCCAGGAGATAGAAGTACCGAGAGAGAGAGCATGCAAGTCGTACGTTAATCGTCATCCACCAAGCAGCGACGCTTTCCTCGTCACGCGAGCTCCTCGTACCTATATATATACCCTCATATACAAAGGGTTTTCCTTTGTGCTCGACTAAGAGAGAGAGAGAGAGAGAGGTTATACACATTTGTTTGCTCAAGGTACATAGAGTACGTATACGCGAGTATACCTGAATGCGCGTATACGTTATATAGGCACAGCTGCGACGAGCGAGCATGCGCCGTTTACTGCGCGCGTCCTCGATTTCGCCAACCCCCGTCCGAAACGAAATATATATGTATATATAGGGAGACGCAGTCGCGACAAGGAGGTCAACTTCTGTCAGAATTGCGACGAAGCATCCTGTTGCCACTGATAATGAAATTCGCGACGTGCCAAGATAAAGGATAGTACACTCGCGCGTGCCTCTGTGTCCGTGGCTGTTTCTAATGTTTTCAGTCTTACATCACGTGGTAGATTGAAATATTCCCAAAATCTCTATTTTCAGTAGTGGACTTGAGGAATACAATTAATCGATCTCCTAACCCTGAACGCAATATTCAAAATTCTGCTCTATCTCTTATCCGAAGTCCTATATACATAAGCAACGGTATAAAGAGGATATATAGTTCGGGAATCTCGAGAAGAAGAGTATGGTCGCGTCGCGCACGTCGTCGTGTGTGATGAGAAAGTGAAAAGGGCCCGGTAGCTCTAGTCTTCCCGCAGCATCTTCCTATCACACGCTCGCGAGCGCCTCGATATTATTAGACCAACTGCCAAGGTATACCGGAGCCAAATCGATTATACGTCTCCGTTTAAAATTAACTACCTAGCAAAGACTCGGCTGCGGATATAATATGCTCTTGCTTTAAGAGTGAGAAAGAGAGAGAAAGAGAGATACGAAGAGGGTCCAAAGACTGCCAATAAGTAGCAGCTTCAAAGAGATTCACTTTGCTTCTCCTTTTTCACGAAACATTGTATTTGGCAAGATCGAGTGAATTTCGACATCTTAAATCTTCATAATTGGGTACGCATTCCGCGCGCGAGTGATGAATTGTCTTACAAACGTACGCGAGCAATAATTTTTGTCCCATGCAACGCTTTTCATCCGCATAGCGGCTCGGTTCAACGTATAAACTGCCGCGGAATCTGAAAATTCCTGAAAACACTCATTAACATTCGCGTTAGCCGTGTATACACACAAGAAGTTTATCGGCTGCATCGGGTATGAGCCACACAGCTAAACCATCAGAGACTGCGTAGATAATGATAATTTTCGGCCTCGAGCATCCCAAGAAAACCGATCGACAATGGGCGGAAGTACTTGGAGGTTGGCACGTTGATTGTTTGATTATCCCCGACATACACACACACACAGACATATAAAGCGAGACGCGTGTATAAAGAACACTAGCAGCGATTAGATAGGGCGTGAAATGAGTGGTTGGGCTGCTCTTTGCCTCTCTCTCTCTATATATACCGTCGAGCACACTAGCACGGCTCCTTTCGACCCAACAACACAACCACCGCCGTCGTATGTACCTGTTCGCTATCGCCTGAGAGAATGCACAACTCTCGTGAATGGTCGTTCGTAAATACCAATACGGTGTACAAGAGTGTGCGTATATATATATAGGAGATTTTCCAAGCCGCTGCTCTCTCTCTCTCTTTCGCATGCGCAAGCGTACAGCACCCGAGCTAAAATCGTTTCTAATGCCGTCAAGTGCTCTCGAAGGCGCGCGCATTGCGAGCCACCTGACTGGAATCGAGCTGGTGGTCTGTGAAATGCTACAGCCAGACTGAAAGGACCGTGTGGCTTGGCAACTTGCGAGAGCATTCGATTAAAGGATGAATGCTAAAAATTGGACTGGATGGATAATAGCGATACGATTTTGGATTTATGATAAATTTGATTTGGGATTCTAAGGTTTTAATTGAACAGTCAATGGTCACACCAATTTCCAAATAATTTGAGTTGTAAAACATTGCCCCGTTTCCAAATTCTAAATCTATCCTATCCCAGTAACTGTCAATCATCAATATTAACTAGGCTACCGTCACGAGTGGAGTAATTGATATGAGCACCCAGGTTTTGATCAGATTCTCGTTACATTTTTAGTATTGTAGGAATCATTATCATTTACTCGACTAATATCTATTTTGTACATATTACCCCTTTAAAATTTTTTATTTTAGACAATGCTAAACTTTGACGAAAAATTGGTTTACCTTCTGATCAAAAACTGCTCACTTTATTATCGATTGCTTATCAATTTTTCTTGCACTTAACGAAAGATGAAACCTCAATATACATAGAAAATTTCAAGTATTAAAGTAAGATTTAAACTGTTATTTCATTTATATCTAGACATAAGAACGCGCAATTAGTGATTAAAAGCTGGGTTCGTGACGGCATATACATAAACTAATCAAATTAACCATTATCATCCAGCCCTCCTCTAATTAATTCTCCGGGCAATCAAGTCATCGACGAAAAAGGCACAACAGAACGCGTGAACAAACAAAAACAATGTATATAATTCTGCACATATCCAACATCAGCACCAGCGAAGCAACAACAGCAGCAGCAGCAGTATAGCAGCAAGTGCACCGAGGCGACGTATAATAAACCACGTCAGGCAAGCAACCGTCTATATGCGCGCCCAGTCCTCCCCCTCCTCTCTCGACACGTGGATATTGTTTTTGAAAACATCGTTACCGCGGATGACTGTCAGTGGCTGTTTGGCCGCGAACTCGCGTCGTCGTCGCCGCGTGTAATCGCATTAGCCCGGGCCATAGGCGCGCACTCGTCCGAACACCGCGGGACCAAAGCCCCCCACAATCTCTCTCTCTCTCTCTCTCTCGCTCTCTATAGTCTTTTTCTCCCTTACAGTCGGCCATTGTTGCGTCATTATTCGCGTACCCCCCAGGGGTACGTGCACAGCAGCCTCGTGAGTGCGCGCGCGCGGCGGCGGCGGCCTGTCTTTGTACGGAGCACAGCTCAAAGGTGTTGGCGCGAGCGCGTTCGGGAAAAGGGGGCCAGCGATGTTTCGATTCGCCTTTTTTTTCACTCTCTCTCTCTCTCTCTCTCTCTCTCTCTCTGCCTTCACCGCTATTTTTCTCGATGCTCTTTGCTGCTGTTACTGCCTTTGCTCGACTATGGCCCCCCGTTGGGAATATCGTTTGGATGAGCTTTTTTCGGTTCTGAGCATACGCGTGCGTGCCCCGATGCACTTTTTTTATTCCATTCGGTAAAAAAGACAACCACTAATTTCAAGGATCAAGAGTAATATTGAGATAAAGGTATTGAAATTTTTTGACATTTGCGTAACGAAATTTTGATTATATCCTTTGGCATCGCGATCAATATGATTAATCTATCGAGCTTGATGACGCACATTTGATAATTTATTTATCCACTGAGCAATACCAATTGTATTCTGATATCGTTATTTAATAAATCATGCTCCGATAATAAAAATAATAAACTTCACGAGAAGAGTAAAATTAGGAGGTTTTCTTTCACTAATTGTTTTCATTTCGTATCATTAATTGCCAAGATACAGCAGTATAAGAATATTAGCTGTGATTTTTGAGAGAAGCGGATCTCGCGGGTAATGATCAGCGCAAATACGGCACTGCTATATGCTTATATATGTATATACCAGCGCTATACTGGCTCGCACGAGAGCAAGAGAGGCGACAATATGGGCGGGTATATACTATATACAGACACACATCACACAGACACGTGGGGAGAGAAGCGAATAGTAGAGTTGCTGCCGGTCGCATCAGTCACCCATCTGGCACTCGGTCGATCCATCCATGCGTGGCGCATTACAACGTCCTTCTCTCTCTTTCTCTCGCTCTCTCGCTTTCTCTCTCGCTCTCTCTCTCTCTCTCTCTTTCTCTCCTTGTGTCCCTGCATTTGACTGTACACATATATATCGACAATGCGTGCAACATGTCGAAATAACAGCCGATGTGCCTAGAGGGTGTGCCTGCATAAGCGTTGTATGAGCTGTGGGGTGAGAAAAGAGCGAGCGAGCGACAGAGAGAGAGAGAGAGAGGGAGAGAGAGAGAGAGAGAGAGAGAGAGAGAGAGAGAGAGAGAGAGAGAGAGACGGAGATGACTGACGGGGCTTCCCTCGAAAATTAACTTTCAAATCCCTGTCAGGAGGTTGCCGTCGACGCCGCCGCCGCGACTATATGCGACCGGTACCAGGCCGACAGAGTCACACACTTAAACGACCCGTTTATGCGAGAAGAGTCGGCCGAGGTGCATTATATATATGTGTGTGTGTGTGTGTAGGGATGTACATGCGTTCGCAAATGGACATAGTATGTGTATACACGGTCCAGCGTTAAGAGCAATCCCACGTATTCCTCGGGGAAATTACTTCATTCGGGCACGGATTTTATTAATCAGAGAAGAGTGTGAGAGAAAGTGCTGGAGCCAGTTTTTCGAGGGCGTCAATTGGATTCGAATTATGCTTTTCAGACCTGATGGACCTTGATTAATAAAGAAATTGCAATATCATTTTATGTATATAGGGAGTGTATGTACAATCTGGTGAATGAACCGAGCGAATCATTTGAGAGTATATATATGCATATTTTTACATCTGTGATTGTTTGAGTATTGGCGTTATCGGCCAAGTCGTATGTATATCGGCATGTACGTGAAAATATTTGAAAATCCACGAGAGCTTTAAAGCGATAGTTCAGTGATTAATGCGCAAGCGGCTTAACCTAATTTCAAAAGTCGATTAGAGGAGAAGGCGCAGTAATACGATATCAGCTGATGTATGTTTAAATAGATTTCCAAGATCTTTAAAATTCAAATAACTATTTATCTTTCATTAACATATAGAAATTATATCTGGGTGTATATAGACGATAAGGCTATTGATTTATTTTCGCGCGATACGCGTATATATTCCCGGCCTTTATTATGCAAATGCTGAAATGCAGTGTGTGTATATATGCCAATATAATGAAAGCTGAAAAAGGTTATATTTGTATTTAATTCATTTAGCAACAGTGAATAAATATTTTCTGAGCCATTTCATATGTTAATTTCGAACGCACGCGTATATAAAAGTCGATAAAAATAATTGTGTAAAGCGTCAGGAATAAATCATCGCTAACAAACAAATGAAAATCTCGACTTTCCCATAAATTTCCAAGCATCTCTTCCACCGCGTTGCTCTACTTTAAAATCGATCACACATATCGCATATAGCGCGCGAAAACATACTAATACGCCACCCACACAGTCGCTTTAAAGGATTGCATAGCCGCGAACAACGCCTAATGACAAGAAAGGGTGTACTAGTCCTCAAAGGCACCGTGCACTCTCTTTGTTAACGAGCATGTATATATATATATATATATGCGTGGGAAAGTTCGGAGCCGAGACAACGGAAAAAAAAGAAGAAGAAGCTTGGGGAGAAGAGACCGTCGCGAGAAAGCGACGATAAAGCCAAAGATATTTTACTTGGACGGCGATCAACTTGCG
Source organism: Megastigmus stigmatizans (assembly GCA_900490015.1). Taxonomy (NCBI): domain Eukaryota; kingdom Metazoa; phylum Arthropoda; class Insecta; order Hymenoptera; family Megastigmidae; genus Megastigmus; species Megastigmus stigmatizans. The sequence continues at coordinate 8,018 of UELV01137634.1, forward strand.
CGAGCCGCGAGACACACGTCGCGTATAGCCGTCGTCGCTTCGTCGCGAGATCGAGATGCAAAACGACCGCAGCGAGCGGTAAGAACAAAAAAAAAAGAAAAGGAAAAACGAAAAAGGTTGGGCAAGGGAAGAAGAGACGCGGAGAGACGTGATTCACTGTCTGGCTTTGTTTCGCCCTCGTAAATTTCGCGCGCAGAAGCGCGAGAAACTCGGGGAATTTTCGTAATGCGCCCCGCGAGCGAGCGTACGGAATAAGACACGCGCGTCTCTCGAGTTAGAGAGCAGATTTATCGTATCTTTTGTGTGTGTGTGTGTGTGTGTGTGTCTCTGTACCTATATGCGTGTGTGGTGGTTCGAGCGAACGTTGAAAGGAACGAATATTGCTGACTTTATTGTTACTTTGATTAGGCTGCGATTTTTACCGGGCATCGTTATTTATACATGATGGACGGTATTGGATTTCGCGACGTGCAGCTGGAATAAATTAATTATTGACTAACTCTGGGGATAATTAAATGCGATTCATTCATAATACTCCAATAGAGGTAGAATAGCGGAATTTTCTTGAATGAAAACGTGGAAGCTAAATCAGGTCGCGTTATTAGAAGCTTTGTCAAGCATCTCAAATATATATACTTAAATATGAATATCAAAATGAATTATTGAACGCTTTTTACTCCCTACTAATATAATAAAGTGAATAGCATCGAGGACATAAACCTCTATCCTGCTTTAAATAATAAAACTATTTTCGTTAAAAAAAAAGAGGCAATGGCCGAGGTGTAATCCATCAAATCTCGAACATATTTTTGCAAGCGCCGTTCCAGTCAATAAATTTCTTAAATATATATATATAGCAACAAAAACGGATTTCGTTCCGGTGTGGCATGGATTTAAAAAACTATTTTTTTATTCGCCATCGCGTCGTGATTCGCTTCCGCATAATTGAAACATTAGGCAGGGAAAATTTATTGATCGGCTTTATCGAAATGATAAATGAAATCATGGCGCGAGCGAGCGTAAAGCGGTGGGAAAAGGAGAGACAGAAAGAGAGAAGAAAGCCGGCGACCGCAAATCGAGCATTCGCTTCGACCGCGCCCGAAGTCAATTGATATTATTAGATTGGCACCCCTGACGCGCCGGCACTCGAGGAAAAACGAGGACACACATAAGAGCATCATCCCTTATACGCGTCCGCCCTCGAAACTCGCCGGTAAATTTCATTTCAGCGAATTATCATGATTGAATCAGTTGTGCGCGCCTCCTCTCTCTCTCTCTCTATCTCTCTCGCTCCTTCGTCATCCACTTAAGCCATCGCCTGTCTAGGAAATTTCGTTTTTTACCCGTACCGACCCCTCGAGCCAAGGATACAATGCAGCGATTCTCTTATATGGACGGCAGCTCGTCGCGTGTAATTCGATCAGTCGCTCTCGCACTTTCTGCGGGGAGATTCGTCATATTCCGTTCCGTTCAAACTTGCTTCTTTTTTCTTCCCACATATTATACTCCTTCCAATGTTAACCGATAACCCGATTACATTGCTTTACCGCCAAGTACAAAATTTTCCCAACGAGCTAATCGTGACGCGACAAAAAAAGTCCAATGTCGCAATACATCTGTATCAAAATAGTTTAGAATAACAAAGCAAACATTCTATAGCCTCGTCGCGATCTCTATCGCTGTTATTATTATTGCTTTAATCGGTCGTATGGATCGATATATTTGAAGATTCTGCCGAAGTCACGCTATCGCGTTATCAGTGATAAAGCTAAAAAGAAACGCAGCTCTTATCGGGTCATTGATGATTGGAGTGAGAGAGAGAAAGATGGCGAATCGGTGTCGCTCGCCACGTTTCATAGATCGGATCATCGGAAGAATTTGCTAACCCCGCGATGTAAGTACAATACATATAGCCTGCAACGGTGTATATATATATACATAAACAAGCGCATTTTGGGCGTGTTTACGGTGGCGGCGTGGTACGTGAGGCAGTGATTTATGCGCGGTCATGTCACGGCCAACTTGATACAGTTACAACCCGCTAACTCAGCTGGCCGGCCCAGGCTTAAAAGCCATCACACGCGGCCGCCACATCGTCTTGACTATGTAAACGTCTAGTCTGTTTTAACCTCGAACGCGCAAAATGTGTCAGAAGCTACTTTATATTTTTCCAACTCAATCTAAACTTGAACTCTTTGATCGTAGCATCGAGTAAGACCACGCGTAGAATCCAATACTCCCTATACCTCTTCGCGTACTTGAAGTAACGGAGAAAGATCGCATCGTCAAATATTCCATGAGAAATCCAAAGCAATCCGCGCGTTCACATATACGAAACAGTTCGCCTGTTAACATCAAACTATCGATTTTTTCCGCAAATGCCGGAGCGAAAGAAAAAAAATTATCATCCTATTGTCGTAATTCCGATACCCTCTGCGTGTATAAATTATCGAAACTCAAACAAAGAATACGAATTATTAGGCTAAATAGCGCGCTATCGAGTTTAATAAATTTTTCTCCTCTCCTGTTTCCACTATCAACTCGACTTTGCGAGCGATAAAAGTAATTAATATTCAATAAAGATATGCATGTTGACATAATCTGCTCTTGTCTCTTCTCGCTAAAAGAATAAAAGAAGAACAAGAACGAGAAGAACAAAAAGGCAAAGAAGAGAGACGGAGAGAGAGAAGCGCGCAAGAGAAACTTGGCGATAATAAAAAGCAATGAGAGTGGGCTAACTAACAAAAAAAAATTAATTTCTCGGTTGAAAACCACTGATGAGAGCGCGTTCATAAACAGTGGCCGAGACGAGAGAGAGAGAGAGGGAGAGAGTAAAGGGCTGCTACTGCTGCGGCGGTGAAATTCTCCCTCTTTCTCGTCTCTCCTTTATATAGCCCGGGTATAGTGCAGTGTGTGCGCGTCGCTGCCGCAGCCGCAAACGCAAGTGATAAATCTCGCTTTGGCGCTCCTACAATATTATATTCTTTAATTAAAAATCAAGGTATATAGATTGCGCGTCATAACAGAGAGCCGCGGCTTCCTCTGTCCTCTCTCTTTATACTCTCGTCCCTTACTCCGCGGGAGCGGTGCAGTGAGTCCTGTTTGTTTTTCAGTTAATGCAACGAGAGAAACAATGAAAGCGATTGTACGCGCGCGCGCGAGCGAGGAACGAAAGAATGGGGCCGAAACCTTTGAGCTTGAGAGAATCGTTTAAGAAAGAGCTCACTCGCAACGCGGAGGCTCCCACTACTTTTGCTCCCTGTATACCCGCGGTGTACTATTGTTTCTCTCTCGCTACCCTTTCAACGATCTGGAAAAACGTGCAAGACTCTTGCCTAATTACAAGAAGATTGGACAAAACTACAGTTTGAAATTGCCTATTTTCACATTGAAATTTGGCGCTCGATTATTATACTTTTGACAAAATCACAGCTGCAATTTTCGTATAGGTAATGTATATGTACATCAGCAGTAGCAGCAACAGCAGTAGGAGAGTAGAGGGGGTCAGAGCAGCACGAGTCGGTGTTTATTGGCATGTGCGGTAGCCGCGCAAGAAAGAGACGGCAGGAGAATGCACACATGCGCAAAACGACAACAGCAGCAGCAGCAGCAGCACAAGCAAAGAGCAGAGCAGAGAGAGAGAGAGAGAGGGAGAGAGAGAGAGAGAGAGAGAGAGAGAGAGAGAGGGAGGTAGAACACAATCGCCGCGCGCATTTCACGGGCGGGCTTTCATGTTGCCGACACACAACACACATACACACACACATACACA